>JABUQX010012309.1:0-14529 GCA_015478945.1 Trachelipus rathkii
ATATGTAAATTTATGTTTGTGAGTTTGTGTTAACAAGCCAGTGTGCGTGGTTTTAGATTTTTTTTTTTGAAAGGGAGAATGCCAGAAGAAGAGATGTGTATGGACTCAGGTAAAATTTTTTTATTAATTTTATGAGTGTAAGGAGTGGAAGGGGGAGAAGGAGTTGTGTTTTATTTGTGTGCTAAGTTTGGGTATAGGAAAGTTATCTGCGTAGGGCCATATTAATAATGTAATGGTGATATGATAGTTTGAGGAAATGAAGAAATGAAATTAATTTCTATTTGTAACAGGGAGTGGAGAAATCGAAATTTGGAGAAGTACCTGAAGGCGGTAAAGGGAAGATAGGGCGCCGATGGTGTTGAGTAAGTAGAAGAAAACCGTAATGTGCGGCGTTGAATTGGCTGTGGGTTTTCTGTAGATAGAGAACTGTATGTGATTATGAGGGTCCAAAATATGAGAGGGTCAAGAAAGGGAAGGGTGTTATTATTTGGATTGTTCAATGGTGAATTTAATGTTGGGTGCTAAGTTATTAAAAAGGGTTATCAGTTTCAGTGATGTAGCGGCGAAATGATCATCCACATTCTCCAAAGTGGAGTTGAAAGAAGGGGAAAAGGAAAGAATGTGATAAAGTTCTATGAGTTTCATGAAGATATTGGCTAGAATGGGGGAAAGGGGACAACCCATGCTTTAGCCAGAGTTTTGTTTGAAGAAAGTGTTATTAAAGTGAAAGAAGTTATGGTCGAGTGAGAAAAGTATAAGTTCTTTGATAAGATGGAAAGGGTGAGAAAGAGTAATGTCATTCTCGGTGATAAAGCGTTCAAGTAAAGAGATAGTAAAAGGGACAGGTACAGATGTGAAAAGAGAAACCACATCAAAGCTAAGGAGTTGGTGAGTGTTAGTTTAATGTTTTTGTTTTTGAAATGAAATCTTCGGTGTTGTTAATATGTGAAGAAGAGATGTACCCGATGAGAGCTTTGAGGGAGTTAGCTATCCATTTAGATAATTTGTATGTAGTGAGATAATGGGTCTGGAGATAATGGGTCTAAGGGGAGTGTTAAGTTTATGGGTTTAGGGATACGGTAAAATTGTGATAGTTTGGGAAGAGTGGATTTAAGTTCATTTTGTAGTGCAAGAAAATCAGATAGAATTTGTTTAAGTTTACTGTTGAATAGGTTTTGTGAGTTTTTTAGTGGGTTGTTAGTGAGAATGGAATAAGTATTAGTGTCATCTAATACAGTGGTCTCCAAAGGGTACACCCTGGGGTAAAGCTGGGGGCAAAGCTATCACGATTTGCGCGAGTGTGGGCGATCGTATCAGTGGAGAGCGAGGTAAAATTCCTCATTGATTGCTGTGTCTTATATTATATTATATTATATTATATTATATTATATTATATTATATTATATTATATTATATTATATTATTTTATATTATATTATATTATATTATATTATATTATATTATATTATATTATATTATATTATATTATATTATATTATATTATATTATGTTATATTAGGTTATATTATATTAGTATTATATTACAGGTGCCCTAACCCCTTATTTTAGTTCATCTGAGCAATAAGACTTAAAAAAATTTTTGGCGAGCCACTAATATATATATCGAGAGCATATAGTTATGTTATATTGTATATATATGTATATGTATATATAAAGAAGATATATATAGTATAAATATATATATATATATATATATATATATATATATATATATATATATATATATATATATATATATATATATATTTAAAATTTTTTATTTTTACCAAATAGATGTAATGACCCCTAAAGTCTTAATCATCACTCCGCGACTTTTTATGACGCTATTGTTGCTCGCGAGCTACGCCGGTTGGGCACCCGCCGTTATATTTTTTATAGCTATATGGATATTATATTATATTATGGTTATATTATATTATATTATATTACATTATATTGTAATATCCCATAGGGGGAGGCCAACCTATATCATTTTCTGGGTCTACAGGGAATGCTGACTCAAAAGTTTGGAGATCAAGGATCTAAGCAAAGTGTTACATTTTCACGATAACTGTATATAATTATGACACAATGTTATTGCCTTTGTCAGATCTAGTTAGGTCCATGTTGTTATTGAAGCTTGGAAACCACTGACCTAGAAGAGAAAAAATACACCAGCACTATACCATTCTGGCATATACAACACTCATCTTCCCACTCACCGCCAGACACTCTAATTATTATAATTAAACATTCACACCCATATCCGCATGTCCAAATAATACTATTTTCCAAGCACGTAAACCTGCACAGAGAAACATTGGACAACCAAACTCGGGTAATGATGGAAGGGACAAAGAGGTGAATAGAGGTGGTCAGAGTAGCGCAGTAGGAGAAAATAGAGAGACAAAGGGTAGAGGATATAGTAGTTATCGAGGATAAGGTGGTCATAGCGCATAGGGAGATAGCATTGTGTGTAATTTTTTTTTTCTATCATTGTTTTATAGTTGGCTTTATTGCATACTTAATATACATTAGTACATAAGTAATGGTTTTGCCTTGTCATGCAGTCGTGAGGCCAAAAAAAAAAAAAAAAAAAAAAAAAAATTATTCATTAAGTTTAATTTACATTAAACAGAGAAGTCGTCCAATTCTATTGCGAAGTTATTGCCTATATTATAATATATTTGTTGAAATTGTCTAACTATAGTTATTGTATTTGTAAATTATCGTATAATTATATATACACATGTAATTATTATGAAATTAGTTATTTTTCTTTATATATATTATAAGAAGGCATTTTATAATAATATATCATATTAGTAATAGTATTAATAATATAGAAGTAATATATATATATATATAATATATATATATATAATGAATTTATATAATATAATTAAGTGACATCAAAACTAATACTAGATTAATATTATAAAATATAGTAATATATATATATAATTATATATATATATAGATGGGCAATGTACAAATTTTAAATTTTTCATGTTCTAACATATGTAATACAGAAATGTCTGAGATTTTGTTAATACTTCAGTGATAAATTAGGGACAGACGGGGGCGGGAATTTTGCCGGGGCGGGGCCGGGGCGGGGGGCGGGAGCCGGGGTTTAGCTAAATTTGAAATGTAAGTCAAAAACACTGAACGTCTTTTATTTAAAAGTCCTAATTAATATAAATTTAATTAATTATTAATTAATTATAAAAGATAAATTTTATTAATTCATTAAATAATATTTTCGAAAGAAAATTTTTAGAAATAATTGATTTTCTAGAAGATAAGTTTGTATTAATAATATATAATTATGATTATGTTAATACATATATATAATATTAATGATATTACTTTTAGATGATACTATATATAGTATAAATGATATATTATAGTATATATAATATATACTTATATGTTATATAGTATAAGTATTGTAGTATTATGAGATAGAGTAAATGATCTATAGTGACTATAGTAGTATATAATATTATAGATGTTAAGTTCAGAGTAGTATAGTATATACATTAATCATATGTGATCTAATATGTAATATATTAAGAACTATTGTACGTAGTGATTATTATTTACTTAAGAAGAAAATAGCATTGATATGTTTTAGGTATTATGCTTATGAATGTCATACATCATTTCGTATACTAAATCGTACAAATTAAAACATTGTTACGGATACATTTTTTTAATGAACATATTTTAAACAAGGAAGAATATTTTCTTCCGACAGGCGACGATATTCAGGCTAAAGGACTGATTGTCTTTCTTGATCTATCATCGTTCAAGTGTGTTCTCAATGTTGGTCTGCTATTTTCGATTCGATGAGTGCTTAGGTCGTAAATATATTTGTATGGTATATCAGGATTAATTTATTTTAGCTGTATATTATGAATTCTATAGTTGAGTTCACGGTATGACTTATTGATATGCAGCTCATTTGTTACTATATATATAAATGCAATGGGATTCGGTCTTGATACTGGCACGAATTCGCATGATTTTGCGATGGTTCGTGTTGTTGATATTTCTGATCATCTTAATACTATACTTTATATTGTTGATATGATAGAGTGGACTGTGTTACGGTATTGCTTGTTTAAAGCTGATGTATGGTGTCTTGGTGCAGAAGTCATCGATGTTTGTTATCATTTTTTCTTTTTGCAAATCTATGGTTTACCTATACATGTTTTATTGCAGTATGCAGGGGAGTGATAATATACGCTTTGGGGTGAGATTTTGTTTTCGTTATGGGGGTTTGAGAATGTATTTTTAAGGTGATGTTATTTGGTAATACTTTAATAAATTTTTGTAATTTTGTTTTAACCGAATATATGGTAATTGAGGAATTGGTAAAAAGGAGTGTTGCTATTATTTTCGAGGGAATGGTGCATAAGGTCATCTTTTTGGTTTGTTAAATGCGTTTTGTGTTGAAACTCAGGATAGAGTAGGTTCTTTGAATAAGTTTGTGAGATGATATTTATGTTTCTTGTGCTAAGAAGAGGGGGGGAAGATATATGAAATAAAGCGACGGAGAATAGAGATGACAGAAGATAAATTTATGTGCTTGGGAATGATCTACAATGTATAATATGTTTGGATGGCGAAATGATTAGATGTTTCACTAATATATATGTAGCGTTGGCAAGTAATTCTAGTCTAATTCCAAATGTGATATAGGTATCGAGGAAGGGATAGATTAGTGATGGAGGCATTTGCTATGTATCAGTACTGGAACCTGAAGGAGTGAAAATTTAGAGAGTATTGAAGTTTAGGAATAATGTAGGGTTGGTGTTTGTGAGGGAGGGTGAGACAAAAATGTCTCTAACATAATCTTATATCCTACTTTTGTTTTAATAAGGGTAGGTAAAATATGTAAAATTCTTGTTTGTGCCAGTCGATAAATATGATTATATGTGATATGGGAGACAGTGGGGATCCAATATTCAGGCCGAGAGTTTTGTATTTTATATTTGATTAAAATGAAAGAATTATGTTTATTCTGTGACTTTGGCCTCAGAGTTGGTTAACTCTAGCAGATTCATTAAGTATTGTTTACAAGCATAATTCTTTCATTTTAATGGCTCTTACAAACAAACTTTTCGAGCATGAGTATAGGATCATGGTCTCATACTCAGTCAACATTTAATGTGGAAATAAACAGAATTTAATGGATTCAATTTACCCCACGCTTTATTAAACAATAGTTTATGGAATTAGAGTATGAAAGAGTGACTTATTTGTTCCCTCTCGACACGCGCAACCTAGGATGGATGTCTAACTGCATATTAACTCTAATAGTACATCCTTCAGTTCAGTAATACGATAGAATGCCTTCCGAACACTTATGCTTCCTCAGATCTTTAATTCGATGGATCAGACAATCACTTGAATTTACTATATTAGGAAACCAAACATTCACAACCATATATAGCATATGTATATAATCATTCCCCAAACTCAAAATTCAGCTGTTATGTCATCGTCTATTATTCCGTGCTTGTTCGAAATATGTAGTTTCTAGTAATAAATAGTGATCCAGAATACTTTAACAAATCACTGATTACTATGCACTGAGTTTTTTCAATCACAGAAAGCATTATACAAGCAGAAAAAGAGTACTGTAGCACTTTTTCCGAAAAATTGCACATCTCTTTTTAACAATTCTAATAACATATATATTCGTTAAAACAAATATTCCAAAAAATATTCACTAATTCCATCAAATAACACTTGAAAAACATTTTCAACTCCAACGAAAAGATAATCTCCACAAGGTGTATATTATTAATCCCCTGGCCATACTGTGATAAACATCTATAAGGTGGAACATGAGATTTGATAAGAAGAAAAAATAACAATACAGAGTACCATGCACAAGGACAGCATAAATTCAGCTTTAACAGCTCATAGGACACAGGCCACTCTATCAATATAACAATATAAAGTGATCAAGAAATAATCCATACACTAACCATCGGCATAATATGGAACCTTTTGCATTTTATAACAATAGTACACTACAAATGATCATCCCGGGTGAAGATATTAAAGATAGATTTTAATAACAAAATGAATATCTGAAAACAATCAAAATATTTCACAACACCATGAAAGAAATAGCAGACCAATACACACTTGAACTGATGAAGATCGAGAAAGAATCAGTCCTTAGCCCTGAAAGGGTCTCGCGTGTTCGGGAACGAAACTTAGCTTCTTTGTTAAAAGTTTCTTTCAATTACAAAAAGTGTACTTTAAACAAATGTTTTAAGTAATAAGAACTAAATGAAGTGACAGTAAAGCACAACATTAAAAAAGAATCCAAGTTTTTGCATATAAAGATATATATATATAGTAGATATATATATATCATATTATAATTATTATATATATGTATTCTTATAAATAATAGTATAATATTTATAACTATATATGTATATATATTATATATAATATATATCTTTATTATATATGTGTATATAATACATTAATTAGTAGTTAAAAAACAAAGGAGATTTGGAAAATATTTTATTTTTTTGAAGATATTTACTTTAATAAATAATGAATGACATTAATATTTTAACATTATATTTTATTCTATTTTCAGATTGTTTGATATATATAAAATTTCGAATTTTTTTTAATGTAAAAATCGGAAAGTATTTATAAAATTAAAATTTAATTTGAAATCATAGTAAATACCAAAAGAAAAATTTGATTTATATTTAGGTATGTTTATATATCTTGCAATAATTTATAACAAAGGAGTAAAGGACTAACATATTTTTTTATTTGTTTGATTTAACCTCTGATTATAGTTTAGATGTAATTTACAGTTAATCCGGTTGAAAACTTAACCGGTTTTCTGATTTTTGGCCGGCGGGCCGGGGTGCGGGGTCGCTAAAAATGGCCGCGGTTTGCCGGGCGGGGCCCGGTCGGTTATAAAGTGTAATAAGGTAGAATAATAACTACGCTATTAATATATTACATTTAATTTCAATATAGAACCCTATGGGTCGGAACTTCTGATAAGGAGTCATGAGCAAAAAAGGCTAAGGAATGTTGATGAATGTCATCCTCTTGTCCGTCTTTCGGTAATTCTAGTGTGAAACTGCATGTAAAGATTGTGTTTTGCTCTTCAATAAGCTGTTAAAACTGAACTGTTTTTATTTGTTTAGATTATAAATCGCTTGAAGTAGTGTTCATTGCTTGGTTGGTACTCATATTATTATTTTTCTCTTCCGTCTCCATTATAATTAAGAAATAAGAGCTTACGTACGGAGTTATTAGAATAAGAGGTTTGCGATACTTACCTCGAACTCACGATCAATGAAGGAGAATAAGCGAGTAATAAAATCATAGAGGTTTTAAAATGTTGCGATCGAACAGTCTAAAATCTGACATTTACTAATTTTACATTTATAGATAATATAATAATAAATACTATACATAATAATAATATAATAAGTAATAATAATAAATAATAATATAATATTATAATAATAGAGAGATATAATTAATATAATGTAATAATATAATATAAAAATTTAATATGATAATAATAATAATAATAAGTAATAATAATAATGAATAAGGTTTATAAATACTTAATAATAGGGGATGCTCCAAAGAAACATGAAGAATATTAATTAAAGATAATAGATTTTTAGATCGTTAGTTGAAGTATGTACGTTTCAGCCCAAATATAAAATGATTTACTTACTAAATGTTTATCGTTTATTAAAATACAAGAAAAACGAAGTCTTTTGCGGTTTTTTCAATTTCAGAGCGTTTTTTTTCCAAACGGTTTTCATGAAATGGAAATTTGACTCGAGTAACACTACCTTTTTCATTTTAATGAAATAACCCAAAGTTGAGCCTCATCAAAAGCTGTTTATTTTGACGGTGAGGTTTTAATACCAGGATATAGTAGTATATTGAAAATATAGATTATAGATATTTTTGTTAAATTATTATTGATATATTTCTAAGCATTTAGATACATTATCTAATTATAAACTGTACAAATTTAATACTATATAGTATATATATATATAATAGTACTTATATATAAGTATGATTATTTAAGGAGTGAGAGGGATGAGTAGAAACGCTACATTGCTTAGAGAACCAACAAATATAAGAAGTCTATATTATATATAGGATTATATATATCTCTGTATATATATATATTAGTAATCACTATATATTAGTTAATTGTTATTATAATATAGTTTCATAATATATTATGTTGTGTGTTGATTTGTGTGTGTGTGTGCAAGAGCTCGTATATTGCGGCCGACATCAATTTCTACTCGTTTCCTTTTTTATTGGTGGCCACTCTTGATTTTCTCTGAGAGTCAAAATGTTCCTTTTCCTATATGAATAGATAGGAATTCATTATTTGCGACCGACTAATTTCAGTAATTGGTCTATTCCCATAATCCGATTTGCAGATCATTAAAGAAAAATCTTCTAAATGTAGCTTTATTAATATATAGAATAAAATAAATTTAGAATTAATTGATCTTAAATAAACTTGATACATCCGTCTTGATAACAGGACATGTTATATATTCATAATTTCAATATAGATAGTCGATATCTTGAAATTTAAGATATCAATATATTCAAACGTTGCAATCAGGGAAGGGGGCTGAGGGGCTGCGCCGAAATTATCGACTGCAATTTTATTATTCAGCGAAACAAATACAATATATATATAATAATATTTAGCTTTCTCATATACTTCCCAATAGAGTAGTATATAATCTATAAGTCGTAGATATGAATTGTCGTAGGGATAGTTATATTATTATATTATTATTAGATATATAATATAGGTATATATATGACATAATATAATTAATAATAATATCACTATATGTTATTGATATGAGGTACTTTCACGAACTGACGCTAGTATATGATATGTTAGCATATATGTTGGTGTGAAATAGCTCATTGGTTATGGAAGGTATGTGAAGTGTAGTTAGTAATAATCAGTAGTAGTAATATAGCCTTGTGGTTTTTATGTTAAACATCGTTATCTTCGCGATGGTGACTTAGCTGGATATATTATTCAGCGATCAGTATGAGCATATAACAGGTGTCTGCCAGAATCAGCACCAGTAGGAATTTTGCTTAAACTGATTATAGAGAGTCTTGCTAAGATTTTATGCAAAGATTTGAACATTTTCGTTACAATCAAATTCATTTTTTAATAAACGAAAGTGTCTGTGTATAATAAAACGGTTAAATATTTTAACATATATTATTAGGATAGAGTAAATAAAACGAGTGTTCAAGAGTAGCGGACACTGAAGGAAGGCTTTAAGTCGACGTCATACAATATATAGGTACAAGGTATTTGTTGAAAGAAGTTATAAAAAAATATGAAAATAAAATATGAGAAATAAAATAAACGTTGTGTCTTATCTGAGTAGTGATGAGATAAAACTTAAGTAAGTCTTAATTCGAACACATTTTTAGTTACAAAATAGATTTGCAGCGAAAAGAGGCGAACCAACGTAATAGCTTGGCGAATTTTTGTTCTGCTTGCAAAAAAGCACAGGGTTTTCGAACGAAACGTCCAAAAGTAAAGTATAGAAGATCTGCCACATGGTCACATAATTGCAATTTGTAAATTTTAAATTTTCTAAAATTAAAATTAATTTGTTTCAAAGTATACAAATGTATTACGTATAGTAAAGATAATAGTAAATAGAAAGATAATATTGCTTTTTAAAAATATAAAATAAATACAAAAACTTATAAAGCGATTATACTATTAACAGAAAAAAAACAGGTAGAATTAAATTTTAAAGTTTTAATTTATCAATTTTATTTCTGTAAGGCTCAAACCTCCTAGACTTTTCTACGGTCCTTATACACGCGAAAACTCACTTATTAAAAGCGATAGCTTAGTATATTTTTGCTTAATTAAATAGAAAAATATATATTTAACAAATCTATTTTTTGTTTAAGTTTTATTTTTAAACTATGATTCAAAGCTTTTTATATATATATGATATGTATATAATCTATACTATACTATATATATATATATATATATATATATATACGGGTAGGTATATTTATATTCATATATACTATAATATTAATAGATTATATATAATTATATCAGAATATATAATATATGTATATATGACATATAGCCATTAAAACAAATTAAAATTAAGCTGCATTTATAATGTTTAAATTAAGTTTTGTCTTAGTAAAATATTGCATGTTGCAAAGGGTGCATGGAATTTTGATTTGGTTTACACAATTACACAATAAAATCTATTTTTACGTAAGATTTATGCTTTCCAAAAATTGATAGAAGAAATATAGGTATATAAAAAATCTTTTACTTATATCTTTAACAATATATACAATAATATTAATAATATGGTTATATAGAAAAAAAATTAATGAAAGATTAAATTATTATTCAACAGTAGACAAACCATATATTTGAAGATAACAGAAATAAATAATAATATAGGTTAAAAGGGTACACAAAAGAGGTATATATCAGGCTTTTAATAGAAAAATTAAAGAGGTAAAAAAATTAGTTGACTAGAAATACAACATCTCTTCTGATGAAAAGAAAGGCTAGAGGGAATGTATTATAGCATAATAGAATAGATAATGTGAGCAATAAACAATCAAGTATAGAAGATACTGGTGAAACAAAGTTTGAAATTCAAGTGTGCAGACAAAATCAATGCAAGAGTGGATGTTTAATATAACAAGACGAGGAAAAATGCAAACTAGAGACTAGAATAATTGAGAACAAATGCCATTCACAGGTTTAAGCAGTGTAAAAGAAGAAATTCTGCACTGTATGATGAGCACAATAAATACGACATAAAAGAATGGAAATAGTAAAAGATATTCAAAAAGGTTATAGCTGAACGATTTCAAAAACGAAGATAGGAAATTCTTCTAAGGATGAGTCAAATTGAGAATTGATAATAAGGACCGATATCCTTATGAAAGTGTAAAAAGTTTGAATGTCGGCATCAAGTGCTTTAGTTGGGAAAAGGCAATAATTATAATTAAACAAGTAGACAATTAAGATAAAAAGATGCCAGAGGCAGACACGGCCATACTGGTTCAAATAATTTTAAATAAGTAACTTATAGTACGAATTCTAATAAAGAAAATATAGAGAAGAATAAGTACAATATTGCTCAAGAGAAATTTCTGGATAGCATCCCAGTAAATCTCTTGTAGAGAAATTGTACGATGCAAGATGTTTTAAAAATGCTTTAAAACTAACAACTGAAAACGTTAAATCAATTAAACAATAATACGATAAATGTGTTACAGGAAACAAAGCTATGTCAAGTAACAATATCTAAAAATAACGCATTAAAGTCTCTCCAAAAATAAGCTCCATGTTCATAAACATGAAAACAACTATTTTAAAGATAGTATCTCGCAAAATGACTTCAATTTAGTAAGTAGGCGAGAAAAAAAATAATGAAAGGTCAATTTTGAGAGAATGAGATATAAAAGATAAAAGGTTTAAAACCAGGTAATTAGTGGGTTTAGTGTAATGCGTGTCAGATATGATATTTTAAGAAACGATAAATCGAATTTAATAAGATAATGCACATGTAACGTACAAATATCTCAAGATAATTTAAGTACTTGGAATGTTGGTAATTGATTTTTTGTTTTAGGTAAAGAAAAGTCAAATCTTTGATGTGCTATAAAAAGAACTGATTTTTTTTTTAGTTTCTTGGGCTTCAAATTGTATTTAATTCTGCAAATTCCAGTTTTCATTCAAGTTTTTTGATGTATTTCGAATTTTAATTTATTTATCAAAGTTGTATTTCTTCGAAGTTTGTTTTCAATTATATATATATATATCTAAATGATATTCATATAATTAATACTATAAATATTTGATATATATATAATACATATTATATATATATATATTATATTATATATATATTATATATATATACCCAGTGCCAAAAAAAATATATACTATTAAATATATATATTATTATATAATGGTCAGATTTTTTTAAATGCTACACAGTATGTAGACTAGAGAACGGCAGGTCTAAAGTACAACAATTATATACTTTGAATCAGCCGAAAATTTAAGGATTGGGATTTACTTTTTTTTTTTTTTTTTTTTTTTTTTTTAATATCTTTGGCTTTTTTTTTGGCTTTATTTCCTAATCTAAACATATCTTTATGATACGGTTATTTCCCGCATTTAGGGGGCTGAGCGGACGGGGACAGAGGGGGCGGAAGTTTCATACGTTCCGGAGGGGATGGTTCGAGGGACCCCCGCGAACACCAAAGCTCAAAGAGCGGGGGTTCCGGAGACCAATCCGGAGGGGGGGATTAGTCCCCCGTCATCCAAAACGGGAGGCCGAGAGAACCTCCGCTCTATAGTATATATAATGCCATCCATATATGTCTCTTAGTTAAAAAAAAAAAGACCTAATTTTAACATTTCCTTCAAAAATGTCTTGTATGTCCTAACTAAAGGAATTGACAATAGGGTAAACGCAAAGATGGAGGAGTCGGGTCTCTCGGCTCCGGTGTGAAGAGCGGGGGGGGGAACTATGCCCCTCGGGGACTGAGTTCCGACCCGCTTTATTGGTCTTTGGGTGTGCGGGGTGTCCTAACGGCCATCCCTGGGGTATGAAAGTCCCCCTCTGATCCCCGTGGGCTAGAGCCCAAATGGGGGGAAATAATTTTTAAAGAATTATCGATGAATTAGCCAAAAAAAAAAAAAAAAATAAAAAAAAAAGATAAATTCCATCCTTAAAAATTCCGCTGATTCAAAATTTATAATTGGGTCATTTTAAACTGTAGGACTGCCGGTCGCTATTAATACTGGAGTGAGGCAATGATGTGAAATATAACGTGCTATAATATATAATATATATAAATTATAATATATATATATGAATATTATAGCAATATATTTATAAATTAAAATATAAAATCGGTATGCTTTCTTTATATAATATGCTTAGTTTATATAATTGCATTTATATTATAAATATATATATAGTTATATATTATAATTATCCCAGCTATAATGGGACTGTTGATATATATCATTATATATTAGTATATATATATATATATATTATATTATATATATATTATATATATATCATATATATTAGTATATTAATATAGTATAATTACTTATATATATTAATATTATAATATATATATATATATATAGTATATATATTTTCAAATGTTGAATTTTATTAAATTTTTCATAAATTTTTTTTAAATAAGACTTAAGGTAATATATACTTAACTATATAAGACAAATATTTCTTTTTTTGACAAATAATTTAATGTCAAATTTTGTACCAACGTAGTACTACTTACGTGTTCAAACAAACCATATTTTATATATGGGTAACAACAATATCCAAAAGCCTACTCGAATATGGGAAAGCCTTACTAAAGATGATAAATTTATATGAAGCATTTACAAAAAGAAAGCGGAGCCTAATTTAGATAATTTTTAAAAGCGGGCGTGGATACAAATAAAACTAAAGGTGAAATGAATAACTTTTATAATTTTATAAAAATTATCGAGCAAAGTTCAAGAAAAGAAACAAGGAAGAAAAAGTACATTTCACAAAATGAAAGACTTTTCCAATATAAGTGAGCTTAGAAGAAGAAAAAGGTGTGAATTTAGGAAACATTTTTGTTTTCGAAAAGTCAGAACAAATAAAATAACATTTCTTATTCACACGCGGAATAGTTTGTATATACGGATTTAAATATTTTTTAAATCATGATTTAGAATGAGAATGAAAATTGACTTGATATTTAGTTTAAGTAAAAGGAAAAGAAATTTTTCCATATATCTTTGTTATTTCCTTTTCTTGGTAACATTTTGATTATAGTATCATAAATCTTCCGAAAAATAGGGAATGTTAATGTTTATTTAACATTAGAATAAATAATTCGTATTTAAATGATCAATTATGAATGATTAAAACCCTTTGTTGCTATTAGGAATCTATTTTATATTTAAAAACACATAAAACACAATTTAAAACTTATATACATTTGCGAGACTTTTCGCATTGTAGTAACATACCTTCTCTATGCTTTGACATTAAACAAGCTTGTTTTAATTGTCAAAGTAGAAGAAGGTCATGTTACTACAATGACGAAAGCTCGCAAATTGTATATAAGTTATTTAAATTGTGTTTTATGTGTTTTAAATATAGAAATCAGCAAAGATAAGAAACAAAGGGTTTTAAACATTCATAATATACAGAAAAGTTGAAGTATAGATTTCTAGAAATAGGTAAACTCATCATAGTTAGTAGACTGTATTGATAAGTCATTGCAAATATAAAGGTAGATACTGCAATAAAAAAACGTTGAGACTTATTAGTGAGAACGGAGCGCAATGCGTTAACTAAGGTATATAGCCGGGGAGAAAGTTCTCTCATACTATCTCAATGTGTAAGATGAACC
>JABUQX010012310.1:5000-10000 GCA_015478945.1 Trachelipus rathkii
ATTACGAAAAAATGAATAATAATACATATCAACAACAACAACAACAGCAACAACATCAGCAACAACAGACTCAACCTACTGCTTTATATGATCCTAAACTACAGCAAATGTCAAGTATCGAAAACGAACTCGGTCAAATTTTAAATTCACATATGAACATTCATGATAAAAGAGTTAAATATCAAGAGGTATTACAAAAATTAATAGAATTGAAAGAAAAATACACCATTGATAATACATCAGTGTCTACAAACGAACATGAAGAAACAGAAGGTAATAAGGATTTTAAAAACATTTTAGAAACCAGTCTACCTCCTACAATAAAAAATAAAGGCTTAGCGTTATATAATACATTAAAAGGACAAATTAATTGGGACACTACAGGGCAAATTGTGATAGATGGCAGACCCATTATAGGATCAAATATCGTGGATTTGGTTTCGGATCTTGTTCGCAATTGGAAAAGAAATCCAGTTATAGGATGGAATATAATAAAACAAAAATTAAGAACCATTAATTTTCCAAAAAGTTTAATATTAAATATGGATCGTTTAGTTGATGTAGAAAACGTGTATTCTACACCTAAGGCTATAGCTTCAGGCTCTTCACCTGGTGTGATATCAACACCTTCATCTTTAGGGTTATTCAGAAAACGAAATAACAAACAACCTTACCCTAGCGCAAAGAAATTACGAAAAAAGATAAGTGTAAGTCGGGAATGGTTAAAAATGTAAGCCTAAGGCTATATTACAAGAGAAATCCATTAGGGATAAGAAAAAAACATAACATTACGCAATAGTTATAAGCCACGCCCCTTCATTCTTGTTAGGGCTACAGTTTTAGGGTTAGCTATGTATAAACCGGTTTGTTGCATCATCTTTCGTTATTGTGAGAGAGAGAGGCTTACATTCTTCTTAAAAGAGGGATAGCTGAAGCTCATCATTAGTTGAACGTCTGACATTAAACTATAAACATGGTTTCTCTTGTGAATAATAAATTTGTAAACGATATTATAGCATGGAAGGTATCTCATCCTAAAAATATTGTAAATTTAACTTTCCATCGCAAGTCGAGTGGTGAACGTTACTTTACTTGTACTGACTCCTCTCATCCACCTAACAGATCTTATTCCTATCAAGTGAAGAATTAAGTCGTGTATTTGATGAAGTTAATACATGGATAAATGAAAAGTACATTTCATCGTCTGTAACAAATTCCTGGGGTGTTGCGATCAATGGCGGAGAAGAAGACGATTCAAAAAGGTTAACTCTTGTTTTTGCGCTACATAACAATATCGAATCCATCGATTTACGTGTTTGGTGGAGACCTAATTCAACTGGAATTTTCCGCCCCACTTCATACGGTGTTTGTGTAAGTGGTCGTGAAAATATTACAGCCTTTATCAAAATGCAAGAAGAAATATCTAAACGTATGGTTGAAGTTGATTTACTGGATGAACTCATTAATTTGTCACATGGTATACTATACACAATATATGATGAACACAATGTGATCGAATCAAAGGATCCCGGAGTTATTGATGCTATCGATCTTGAAAAATTCACCTACCTATATGACAAAGAAATGAAAACATCAGGATACAATGAACAATCTTTGAAAATATCGGCCCGTGATATTTACACATATGTCACGAACCAAGGCCTTAGAAGTTTAGAACAATATATTGAGTGTACGCAATGTATGTTAAATGTAAATATATATATATATATATATATATATATGTATATAATATATATAAATCTCTATATATATATATATATATATATATATATATATATATATATATATATATATATATATATATATATATTATACGAATGTAATATTTTTTATTTATTATATGTAAACACTTTAAAACATATTATGTAAGATGTATATTAAAATTGCTTTTTTCTTACGACTGTTTCTTTATCCTGTGTTATATATATATATATATATATATATATATATATATATATATATATATATATATATATATATATATATATATATATATATATATATATATATATATATATATATATATATATATATATATATATATATATTATATATATATAATATTTTTTTTTTTATATATATATTATATAATATATGATTTTTTTTATTTTTATATGTCAGTGTTAATAATGGAGGCTAAGATGTGGTTGAATAAATATATTCGATGTGAAACAACCTGTATAGTTATGGAGGGTTTTCAAGGTTTGCATCAAAGTTCCCTCAACTTAATAAAAAAGAATTGAAAAAATATTTAGAAGGAGAGGATGCATTTACGTTACATAAACCTATACGAAAAAAATTTCCGACACGAAAGACCATAGCCCCTTACTTAGATAATGTATGGCAACTAGACTTAACAGATATGATAAGATATAAAGTATACAATGATGACTATCAATATATTCTTTTCGTAATAGATGTATACTCACGATACTTATGGTTAAAGGCTTTAAAAGATAAAAGGTCAAAAACAGTGGCATTAGCCGTTAGAGAAATTATAAATAAAGAAGGACGCTATCCTCATTTACTATGGACAGATCAAGGTTCAGAATTTTTAGGTAAAGAGTTTCAAGAAATAGTTACAGATTATGGTATAGGATACTACAATACATTTTCGGTTAATAAAGCAGCAATAGTTGAAAGAGTGCAAAGAACTATAAAAGAAAGAATGCATAGATATTTTACGAAAATGAACACGTTTAAATATATAGATATACTACAAGATCTAGCTTACTCTTATAATAGAAGTTACCATCGTACAATTAAGAAGACACCAACAGAAATGATGAAAACAATGCCAACGAAACATATTAACACAGATCGTAAAATAAAAGATAGTACGGATGTTAAAGTTGGAGATTATGTGAGAGTATCGAGGTTGGGTGAAAATTTCAGAAAAGGGTATGAACAGGGATGGTCAAAGGAAGTCTTTAAAGTAGATACCATTAGAGAATTCCCTAAAGATGGTTTAAAATTATACTATGTTGAAGATCTAGATGACGAAAAAATAAAAGGGGGGTTCTATAAACAAGAAATACAGAAAATACGATTCGATCCCGAGAATCATGAGTATAAAATAGAAAAAATATTAGGTTCTAAAGGGAAAGGTAAAAATAAACAGTATCTTGTCAAATGGTTAGGCTACCCTATGAAGTTTAATAGTTATATAAAGGCTAGTGAAATTAAGAAACAGTGATTAGTACATATTGTGACAATGGAGAGCGAAGATCATCTCTATCTAACGCTGCCTTCTTCGGCATCTATGGATCTGTATCCTAGTAATAAAATATCAGACTATACAACCCAATTATTGAATCCTATAAAACTAGAAAGAGAAGTGTATGAAGCAGGATTATGCGAGATGATAATAGATACTGATGTTGAGAATATACCAGAGACCCATTCTGCGTTTATAATATTTAGAAATTCTGAACATGTTAAAAATGCATTAAAAATTAATGCTAATATGACCGTTGTCAAGCATGATGAAAAAGATTATTTCTATGAAAAATATTATATAAATCGAGGTCTTTATAAATCGGTTACTGATGTGTTCGTGGATTTAAACAAAAAATTTGAAACAAGTCAATTATGTAAAGATTTAGTTTTTCTAGTTAATAAACCCTTTAACGAGGATAATGCATTAATCACTTTAAAATCTCAAGCTCATGTGAATTTGAAAGATAGAAGTTTATTTATTTTCCACCCGTCAGAATGGTTTCGTAAATGTAATTACGGTCGTGAAGACCCTATATTGCAAAATAATGATATCAAAACATCTGTAAAGGATCTAATACGATATATACCAACGATGGAAGAGTATGTGTCAAAAATTGACACCGAGAGCTCATTACATTTTGTATGCTTACCTTCTAAGATGTTTCAAGATCCAGGTGTAGCGTATGTTTACAGTGATATTGTTGAATCTCAGTATGTAGGCAGTACTAAAACTCAGTTGCTTAGAGCTGTACATTTTCCTAAAGATACGAGAATTATAAGTTTTCCTAGTGTACATTATATACCTTTGAATAATGCAGATTTTAGAACTATAAGAGTGTATATAAGAGATGTTGAGGGAAAACCATACCCATTTGCTGTTGGTACTGCTATGTGTAAAGTGCATATAAGACGCAAGCTCCGTTAAGTAATAATAATAAGGATGGAGACAGAAAGAGTCTTTAAAGGCTCAAGAATGCAGAGGGGTTACGGTTTAGGTGGAATGTTCGCTTCATTGTTTCGTCGAGCTGTCCCTTTACTTAAATCGGGTAGTAAATATATAGCTAAAAAAGCAGTAAGAACAGGAATAGATACTATCCAGGACATCATGACAGGGGTTGAACCTAGGACAGCTGTTAAACGAAGAATAGCAGACACGTCGGATGATATATTTGACACTGTAAAACGCCGAGTACGTAGAAAGCTTACGGGGGGAGGGAGAGGTAGAAAAACGAAAAGAAGACGTGCCAATAATAAGAATAATTCTAAGAAAAGAAAAAATGTAAAAAACTAAAGAAAAAAAAAAACAAAAACATGTTAAGAAACGTGTAACTAAAAAAAAGAAAAACAGAAAGAGTTTAAAAAAGCGTAAAATTTGTAAAAGGAAAATAAAAGATATCTTTGCTATGTAATATATATATATAGGTGTAATTGTAAAATATGATCATTAAGTTTTTACCTCCCTTGAAAGCAACATGCACCTCCTTCATCATTCAAGCCCTTGTTGTTGCAAGAGTGAATTAGATTTGTTCACCCTACCGGCCACCCAAATTTCTGTTCAGGATAGTAATTTTATTTGTATCAATCCAGTTCATGCGACTACAAATACTGATGTACCTCTTGAATTCAATATCCCAGGCGCTTCTGACCAGTACTTAGATCCGGCGGGTGTGTTTTTATATTTGAAAATTAAATTAGTTAATGAAGATGGAACAGATCTCACTGATGATGCCCACTCTGTGTTTCCTACATCAAATTTCTTA
>JABUQX010012310.1:15000-17500 GCA_015478945.1 Trachelipus rathkii
TTATATATATATATATATATATAATTATATATATATATATAATATATATATATTATATATTATATATATATATATATATAATATATATAGTATAGTCCCAGATTCACTTTCGACGACGTACACTAAAAATTTTGTCCAGTTTAGAGGCCCACTTTTTGATAACGAGAAAAAAAACACATTAATTGGAAAAAAATTAATATTTTAAAATAAATAATAAACCTTCAAATTTTTTTGAAAAATAATTCGTTGTTCGGACCGGACTGTTTTTTTCTTAAAAAAGTCTCACTCTACAAAGCTCACTTCTGTCTCTAAAACAAAGTAATTCCATTTGTTGTTATATAGGGAACAGTCGGATCGGCCTTGAGAATGATATTCATTTTTCCATGACATTGAAAAACCAGTTTTTTAAGACAAATGTAAAGTATCACTTCCTCAAAAAGTCTCATTTCACAGTAAAAAACAACATCAAGAAAAACAATAACATGTATATATATATATAATAATATATATTATATATATATATATATATATATTATATATATATATATATATATATATATATATATATATAATATATTGTATATTATTATAAAATATATAATAATATTTATTATATGTGTATTTTTATGATATATTTTTTAATAAATGTTTAAACAAAATTCTTTTCTTTCAAATCCTTATTATAAAATAATAATAATAATAATAATAATAATAATAATAATAATAATAATAATAATAATAATAATAATAATAATTAATTAATAATAATAATAACATTAATAACCAGAAAAAGTAAAAAAAATTCAAAAGATTTTCTCAAATTTTTCTTCATTCAAACGGTGTTGGAGCAGGAGTAAGAACCGCACACGGAGCCCAGAGGCTGAACCAAAGCGCAGCCGCGCCCCGAGCCGGAGCCGGAGCCAGAGTCGGAGTCGGAGTCGGAGTCGGAGTCGGAGTCGGAGTCGGAGCCAGAGCCAGAGCCGGAGTCGGAGTCGGAGTCGAAGCCGGCGTCGGCGCAAACCTGGAGCTTGAGTCGTTGACTAGGGACACGTTCCAAAGGGCATGAATGAACGCTATGAATCGATGTTGATTTCGATTGTAAAGAAGACACTGACGCTGGAGGAGGAGATGTAGAAGGTAACGAAGGAGACACAGAAGACATATTAAAACAACTCAGAAGTAACGCCTACGGCGTTACTTCTTCGTGTAATAATAATAATAATAATAATAATAATAATAATAATAATAATAATAATAATAATAATAATAATATGTAAAGGTGGATGTGCGCTCTCGCGCGCTGACGTAATCTTGGCTACGCCAAGATTACGTCATCACACTCGAGCCCAACTCTCGTTAGGCCTAAACTCAACCACGCTGATCACGCCACAAGGGCGTAAGCGCATATCGGCGTCCACCCTCGGGGGTGACCCCCCTCTATATACATCCTACAGACTTGAAAATTACACGGATTCGACCTTACCCCATATATAGATTATATTCCATGTTTCAGACCTATATCTCTATTCCTTCATATCGAAAAGGGTGGTAGATACCAAACCTTGCCAATACTACTAATGGCATATGCGGACGATCAGGCATGTTGGAGAGAGAGAGGAGACGATTCGAGAAGTAGTGGAGTTGTTTGCGGAGGAGTTGGAGGAAGCAGGGATGAGGATGAACGTACAGAAGACAGAGATATTAACAATAACCGAAGGAAATGAGGAGGGAATGAGGATGGTGGTGAGAGGGGAGGAGGGGAGGAGGGGAGGAGGGGAGGAGGTGAAGGCGGTAAATACCTGCAATTATCTCGGAGGATGTTTTAACAGAAGGGGAGGAAGTGGAGGAGAGATTACGCGAAGAATGGAAAATTATTGATTAGTTATGAAAGCGGTATACCCCATGACGAAAGATAAAAACATCGGAATGGAGGTTAAAAAAGTGATTTTTAACAGTATACTGACTCCCGACGGCTGGCTTTAACGAGAGCGGAAAACATGGCAACAACGAGAAGAGAGGAGAGTAGAATACAAGTGGAGGAGATGAGGGTATTAAGAACTATGATTGGAAAGAGTAGGAGAGACAGAATAAGGAATGAAGTAATTAGAGAAGATATAGGAGTGAAGATGATACTGAAGATGGATGTGGGGAGATTGAGATGGTGGGACATCTGGAGAGGATAGAGCAGGACAGAATGCCGAAAAGAAGATGGAAATGGACACCAGAGGGCAGAAGACCAAGGGGAAGACCGAAGAAGAAATGGGCGGAGTTGGTGGAGGACTCTCTGGAAAGATGTCAGCTACCAAAAATGAGAGTGATATTAGAGAAGAGGAATAGTGCAGCAGAGGTATGTCTGGAGAAAGACGCTTGCGCGGCTGACAGGATGAAGAATCCTTCCTGGGAAAGGAAAAAGAAAAAGAAAGAAAGAAAGAAGATTTTTGACCTAAAATTAAAACTTACAAAAAAAAAAAAAAACTTTATCCAGTTAAAAATTAATTAA
>JABUQX010012310.1:27500-32500 GCA_015478945.1 Trachelipus rathkii
ATCCATGCTTGAAGTTGGTTTTATATATATATATATATATATATAATATATATATATATATATATATATATAATATATTATATATATATATATATTATATATATATATAATAATTATATATATATAATATAATATATATATAGTATATATATATATATGTATATATAATTTATATATATTATATATATATTATATAGTTTATATATATATTATATATATATATATATATATATATATATATTAATATATATATATCATATATATATATTATATATATATATATATAGAGAGAGAGAGAGAGAGAGAGAGAGAGAGAGAGAGAGAGAGAGAGAGAGAGAGAGAGAGAGAGAGAGAGAGAGAGTAGCGCACTCGCAGAGATGAAATTACCTCCCATTTCTTATGTCGCGTAGGGTCCTCCCATGACTTCCTGTGTCTAATGGTTCGCCTTCTCTCGCGTTTTTCATATTTCACAGCTCACCCTCCAGACAAATCTTAAGACAGCACACTATATTCTCATACCATATACACATCTTATAACATACACCTCTTCTAGACAGCATCTTACAGATAGACCTTATCTTATATCCCTGTGTGTGGGGGAGAAAGAATTGCCACAACGTATGTTTCTGCGTGTCGTAGAAGGCGACTAAAGGGACAATGGTAGTTGGGTTGGCTGCCCACTACCACTTATCTTTGCCAGGAATGCTAATGCATGCCTCGGAGAAGGTCGTGATCGACGTAAGTGACCTTCTACCTTTCGGCGAAAACGTATGAACCGCATGGGTACATGCAATGTCAGAGGAATAAATGTTAGGAGAAGAGGAGAGAGATGATTCATTATTTAGAAAGGGAAAATTTGATTTGCTAGCTGTGACTGAAACAAATGAAAGGAAACGTGAAAATGAGTGGTGTGGGAATGAATGGTTATGTGCTGGTGTGGAAAGGAACGAGAGGGAGAGAGAAGGAGTTTCAATTCTGATAAGTGACTTGTGGTAGAGAGCTATGGTAGATTTTGCTTGTGTGAGTACTAGAATTCTAATTGGTTAAATTTAAGTTTGAAAAGGTCAAATTATGTATGGTTGTGACATATGGTCCATCTGAGGGTAATGTTGAAGAGAATGCGATTTTCTGGGATAATCTGAATCATGTTTTGGATGGGGTGAGTAGGAGCTTCAGATTGATTGTGTTGAGTGATCTAATGGTTTGGATAGGTGAATCAAAAAAGGGATGGTATAACAGGTGGCTTTGGGTGTCGGGAGAAAGAATATTAGGAAGGTGATTGATTTCTGCGAGGAGAGAGATATGTGTGTGAGTAATACCTTTTTTAAACACAAGAGTATTCATTCATAAGTATACAAGGGTTGGTGTAGGTAGAGATGGTATTGAAGTGAAAAATTATCGATTTTTGTGTTGGTGAAAAAAGATGTTGAAGTATGTGTTGGAATGTTAAATCAGTGAGGGGGTTAGGAAATGGGATTAATCGGATCATTAACGTTGTTCTACTGTAAGAATTAAGTTTAGTGAAGGGCTGGATAGGGAGAGGAAAGTGATAAGGAAAGAAATGGGTAGATTAAGAGTGAGAAGTTAAGTGAACAAGGTAATTAAGATTAAGTATTTAAGAAGCTCTTGAAAATAAACCAGTTGATGTGAACAAGTTGAAACTGAACAAATCTGGAGGCAAATGAAGGAAGCGGTTGTTAGTATTGCAAAAGAAGTATGTGGATGTGCTAAAGTTGGAAGTAAGAATGTTTACAGCGCGTGGTGGAATGAAGAGGTGATGCAAGCGGTTAAAAGTAAAAAAGAAGCGTGGTTGAGTGTACTAAAAGCCAATGATGAGGTTTTAAAGGAAAGATGTTTGGAATTATATAATGATGAAAAGGAATACTGACTGCATACGTATCGGACCTAAAAGAGCGTATGAGCAGTTTGGAAGGAGGATGAATGGGGACTTACAAGGGAATAAGAAGCTCTTCTGGAAGGAAGCGCGAAAGACTAAAATGAGAATAAGAGGAATCTACTTAGAATAATGAATAGGGTGGTGCTTTTGTAACTGATGAAATGAATGTGAGGAGACTGTGGAGGGAACGCTTCTAAAATTTTCATAACATTGGCAGTAATGAAGAAGTGTTAGTGAATATGTGTGGGTTTGATAGTGCAAGAAGGAATAGGTATTTTGGGGATGAGGTCATTAGTAAGGAGGAGATAATGGGTAGTGTGAGAATCTTGAAGAATGGTAAATCTGCCTGTATAGATGAAATTACTAGTGAAATGATCAAGAACGGAGGCGAGATGGGGATTGAGTGGATTTTGAAGTTGTGCAACAAAGCGTTTATGGAGGGTATAGTTCCGAGGGATTGGAGGAGAGCAGTAATAGTACCCTTATATAAGGGTAACTGTAGGAATTAAAGGGGAATTAGTTATTGAGTGTTGTAGGGAAGATATATGCTGGTATTTTGGTCGAAAGAGTGCATCGAGTGACTGAGGGACTGATTGGTGAAGAACAAGGTGCGTTTACAAGTGGTAGAGGATGTGTGGATCATATCTTTACATTGAAACAAATGATTGAGAAAATGAGAGAGAAGAAGAATAAATTGTATTTAGGTTTTATGGATTTGCAACAGGTGTATGATAGGATTAATAGGGAAGCTCTATGGCAGGTGTTAGTGATATATGGTGTTGGTGGTAGGCTTCTGAATGGAATCAAAAGTATGTATGACGATAGTGAAGCGTGTGTAAGAAATGGAGTTGAAAGTGATTGGCTTAATATTAATAGCGGAGTGAGGCAGGAATGTGTTATGTCTCCTTGGTTATTCAATTTGTATATGGATGGGGCTATGAAAGAATTAGAGATGGAGGTGGAGGTGGCATGGAAAGGTGTTAGAATGATGGAAAATGGAAGAGAGTGGAGGGTGCCCTACCTATTAAACACGGATGATTTGGTTTTGTGTGGCGAATCTGAAGAGAGTTTGAGAGAATTGGTAGAGGAATTTGGCAGAGTGTGTAAAAGAAAGGGTTTGAAAGTAAACGTAGATAAGAGTTAGGTTATTGTTGTGAGTGAGGACGGTCCTCGGTATGAAGTTATGCTGGATGTGAGCAACTGGAACAAGTGTCAGAGTTTAAATACTTAGAATTTATATGTTGGATGAAATGGGAACGGATGATGCAGAGTGTAGTAGGAAAGTTGTGAATGGTGGGAAGTTGGCTGGAGCAATTAAATCATTGGTGGATGTAAAGGGACTAAGTCTTGAGTGCGCTAGGGTCTTACATGAGGGTATGTTGTTACCTGTGTTAATGTATAGTAATGAAACTATGGTCTGGAATAAGAAGTATAGATCTAAAGTACAATGCGTTAAGATGGACAATATTAAGGGCTCGTTAGGTGTCATAAGAATGGATAAAATAGGAATTGAACTCATTAGGTGTTGTATTGTGTGAAGAAAGAAGTAAATGAGAGAATAAATGAAAGTACATTGAGATGGTTTGATCATGTGGAAAGGATGGATGATAGTCGGTTGGTTAAGCGGATATATTTGGGTGAGTGTGCTGGGAATCGATCGGCTGGGAGATCGAAGAAAAAGTGGATTGAGTCAGTAAAGGAGTGCCTGGAGGAGGGGAATGTGAGTTTGGCAGAGGCGAGAAGAACGGTGCATAATAGGAGTGAATGGTGGGGATTTGTGATAGGCTATAGTTGTGGCCCATCTGGGCCAAAGGATGAACTCTACATTGACGAGATGCCAGTGAGAACCGTCGTGGTCCCCTGAAGCTCTAGGGTGGAATTTTCTGACTGCGATGAGTCCTCACTGAGAGGTATAAAGGGGGCAGTAAGGCTGGGCTTTCTTTCGACTTGCGTCATATTCTTCTACTACTTATCTGTTTCCAGTGCATGCTACGCACCTCACCCCCAGTTTTGGGAAGAGATTGTTGGGTGATGATGATGATGATAATGAGATGATATATATATATATATATATATATATATATATATATATATATATATATATATATATATATATATATATATATATATTATATTTATTTATTTATATATAATTATATATATATATATATATATATTTATTTATTTATTTATTTCAGGAGTTAAATCGTCGAATCCTAATTCTGAACAAAAGTTTCCAGCACCAAATCTCTTCTGAATCAAATAAACAAAAAACAACTTCAAAAAAGTTGGAAGCTCTCCAAGAAGAACATGAGAAAACTGTCCAAAAACTCACGGTATGTGTTGCTTAAATACATATAATATTAATTGGAAGTTATAGAAATGGATATAATAAATTAAATAGTTAATGAATAGTCAATAAGTACATAATACATGTAATTATAATGCATACATACATGGATGCATGTGGGAGTTGGTGTTGCAAAATGTTTGGCTAAAGGGAAAAAAAAAGTTTTAAAGCTTGTTTTGGATGTTTGGAATATATCCTCCCCATCCTACTCCCATGAAATTATCCATCTGTACATGCATGCATAAACGACTCAGTTAGTTATAAAATAATCTTTATAAAAATAATTATATCAAAAGATCAGGAAATGCGGACTTTTATTAAGTTACCCCTCTTGTATCAGTATATTATTTTCCTTCAAAACTTTTTAAACTTTCAAAACTTGTGCTTGACAGAAATACTCCCTTGCCTTGCCATTTTTAAGCTCTAATTTATTGAAATTTTATTGACATGAATGAGATCATTTTTACACAGGTTCATGTGTAATATTACATGTGTTATATATCACAATTGTAGATCATAAACTTACAGATAATTAGATCAAATTTTAAATATAATGATTAACATAGGTTTCCATTCCTCTTACTTGTTCAAACTTCCAATTTGTAACCCATACAGGATTGTGAGAAACAATTGGCTACTCTTAGACTTTATCGGTCAAAAAGCATAAGGAATCGTTCATCTTCAACTTCATCATCTACAGTTACTACTGCCACCTCAGATATTCCATTACCTGTTTCTTCAGAAAATAACATC
>JABUQX010012310.1:37500-40000 GCA_015478945.1 Trachelipus rathkii
CTCCAACCGCGAAATTGGAGGCATTCCTGAAGGCGAGTGGTGGCGTAGTCCTGATGGCCGACCAACATTAAAGCGGAAGCCAAGGCCTCCATGACGGAGTCAAAAGCAGGAGAAAAGCTCTTCTTCGGGCGAAGAAGAGATGTAAGGGGGAGTAAGCTGATGTGGGGGTAGCAGACGAAGGAAAAGATGCAGCGCTGGTAGTAGAAGGATGAGAAGATGCAGCCGGGGTGGTTTTGTTGCAAATTTCTAGCATAGTGCGGGATAGAGAGTGGAAGAGAAGAATGTTAGAGATAAGTACGTGTAACTCGCGGCCTTCCAAAAAGTATTGAAAGTGATGAACCGCGAGGTAAATTACAAGAAGTTCTCTGCCGAAAGCACTGTAGCGAGTTTCGGCAGGCTGCGATTTGCGAGAGAAGGGTGCGAGAGGTGCCCACGCTTCGTTCAGGCGTTTCTGCAGAACGGCACCGACGGCATATTTGGAGGCGTTAACTTCAATTCTGGTGGGAGCAGAGTCCTGGGGATGATTTAATGGTGCTGCAGATTCCAGTGCTTCCTTTGAGGCATCAAAGGCACCTCGAGCCTCATTGGTCCACTCCACCTTGTTGGAGTTTCCCCTCTTCAAGAGAGAAGGAAAGCTGTGAGATGGCGGAGAAGTTTGGCCGCCGAACTCAGGAAGCGATGATAAAGGTTGACCACTCCAAGATACTGACAAAGTTGTTTCTGGCACTGGGGAAGAGGAAAACCACGAATACCGTCCACACGGTCTTCCAGAGGACGCATACCTTCAACAGAGATTGTGTGGCCGAGAAAAGTGAGTGAAGAAACTCTAAAGACGCACTTCGTCGGGTTAACATAAATGCCAAATTCACTTAACCTGGACAAAACAGCGCGAAGGTGTTCTTGATGTTCTTCAGGGGTACGGCTTGCGATGAGGAGGTCATCGAGATAGACGCAAGCGAAAAAGAGGCATCGAAGGACAGCTACAATGAACCTCTGGAACGATTAAGCTGCATTTCTCAATCCAAAAGGCATCCTGGTGAACTCGAAAAGACCAGTGGGAGTGATAACAGCCGTCTTTGGAATGTTCTCAAGAGTCACAGGGATTTAGTGGTAGGCCCTGACCAAATCAACCTTTGAGAAAATGGTTGCATCATCAAGATGAAAAGTAAAGGATTAAATATGAGCAACAGGGTAACGATCAGGTGTGGTGCATGCATTGAGAGCCCTAAAGTCGCCACAGGGCCTCCAGTCACCTGTTGTTCCTTTAGGGACCATGTGTAGGGGTGAAGACCAGCTGCTCTTAGAAGGACGTATGATCCCCAACTCCAGCATATGCTCAACCTCAGCCTTAGCTGCGTTGAGCTTCTCCGGAGGGAGGTGTCGAGCATGGGCGAAGGTGGGGGGGGGGCGTAGTTTCGATTTGATGGAGAACTGACTGCTGGCGCGGAGGGGTGGAAGAGCAGGGGTGTTGTAGCGGATTTTACCTAAATCTAAACTACAATAATTTGAATTTGAATTGGTCGTTAGGCTGCCTACCAGGGCAACTGAAGGGGATAAAATAACAAACACATACACCTTAAATTTATTACAAAAAAACAATACACATTGATTATATTTATCACACCACACAATTATTAGTTTTATACTTTTTGAATTATTATTTATTTATTCCACAATACTTACTAATACACTAATATAACCATTAAACATTAATCTACAACGTATTCCAATACCACTTACTACAGTATCCCACTACCAATTCCACCACCAGGTATTACAATATACCATATACTAAAATCCTATACCTACAACATATGAAATTTATAAAAAAAAATATAATAACAATAAATTCTATACGAAATAAAAATTATTAAATATACGAAATTGTCAATCATGAAATATTGTTTTAAAGTTTTAATTTTACCACATATTGTACCACTCTTATTTTAAAGTATTTCACGTCTTATGGTGGTACCACTTTTATTTTTGTTTAAGTTTGATGCTTAAAATTCTCAAAAGTTGATTTTTAAGATTTGACCCATATTTTTTCAATCTGCCCAATTTTTTTTTAATTAAAAAAATGTTCTAAGTTTTTCTTCTCTAACTCTTTGTGTCATTTTCGTTTCCAATTTTTGATTTTCAATTTTCCAATTATCAAGCTAGTCTTTAGTTTCCCAATTTTTTCTTTTACTTTTTTAACTTTTACAATCTATGTAGTACCACAGTCCAGTTACTACAATTGTATCTTAGGTGTACCGTACCACAGCCACAGAGAATTATGGAATACAGCCACAGGAAACTAATCCAGTCGTCGCTGGACAACTGGCCACAAAAAAGAATAAAGTTCCATAAAAAAGAGCAGTACAAAAATTGGAATCCAAAAGTTGCAGCTCCAAAAAAAACGAGGTCACAAAAAAAACTGGAACGAGACAAAAAAAATAAACAAATTCTATCATGACATACATAATAAATAAATAAAATTAATAAGGTAAATGAAAAT
>JABUQX010012310.1:45000-56882 GCA_015478945.1 Trachelipus rathkii
TATATATATATATATATATATATATATATATATATATATATATATATATATATATATATATATATATATATATATATATATATAAATTTCTTAGATAAACACAGACAATAAAAAGTACTTGAAAGTAATCGTACTAAAATGTTGCTAGGATGTATAAATTGTTCCAAAATATTTATATAAAAATATAGTGAAGCAAAATTATTTTAAAAATATGTTCTTTTTATAAAAGATTATAAAATAAGGAAAAGCCTCACTCTATACATAGCTTATCATTCAATATTTTAAGATTACCAATGTTATTTAATTAATTTCTAGTGACGTAAGAATTATTGCTGCTGTTAAATGTTTTCAGATAACTAATTTTATTTAATTAATATTATTATTATTATTATTATTATTATTATTATTATTATTATTATTATTATTATTATTATTATTATTATTATTATTATTATTATTATTATTATTATTATTATTATTATTATTATTATTATTATTATTATTATTGTTATTATTATTATTATTATTATTATTATTATTATTATTATTATTATTATTATTATTATTATTATTATTATTATTATTATTATTATTATTATTATTATTATTATTATTATTATTATTATTATTATTATTATTATATTACTAATATTATTATTATGGTGAAACTAAAGAAGTTACCCGCATGATATCTCGAAAACTAAGATAGATACAAGAAAACCGATAACATATATGGAATCAGCGTATGAAATTTGTATGGAAAATGAAAAAAAAAATTTTTAACTTTTTTTTTTTATTTTTTTCTTTATTTTATTAAAATTACGATAGGTACAAGAAACTAATAACATTTAGAATCAGCGCATGAAATATGTTTGAAAAAAGATTTTATTTTTTTTTTTAACTAAAAGAATACCCCAGGGTAAACTGCAATGATGAAAGATTTGGGTCCTTCGCCTCTGGGACGACGGTTGACTATTTCCTCCGGGAGGGTCTCCAACCCCCGCTCTTTTGGCATATGTCGGGTTCCTCCGCCTCTTACGGCATGGAAAACGTCCCCCTGTCCCCATCGTCGGCTCGAGCCCTAAAAAATATTTATACGCTGATTCCATATATGTTTTTAGTTTTCTTCTACTATCGTAGTTTTTGAGATATAAAAAAAAATAAAATTTTCTTTTTCATTTTCCATACAAATTTCATACGCTGATTCCATATATGTTATCAGTTTTCTTGTACCTATCTTAGTTTTCGAGATATCATGCGGGTAATTTCTTTAGTTTGGCCATTATTATTATTATTATTATTATTATTATTATTATTATTATTATTATTATTATTATTATTATTATTATTATTATTATTATTATTATTATTATTATTATTATTATTATTATTATTATTATTATTATTATTATTATTATTATTATTATTATTATTATATTATTATTATTAAAGGCGTTTTAGATTTGGCAAGTTTTTCTTCCAAATCGAAGAACGTTCTTGAGTTCATTTTCGATGAAAAATCAAATGAACATTCTTCAGTTTTGAGGTTTGTTTACATTTTACAGCACAGACCTAAGCCTATAAAGGCTATTAATTAGGATTTTTTAGTGTTATAGTTTATATATATATATATATATATATATATATATATATATATATATATATATATATATATATATATATATATATATATATATATATATATATATATATATATATATATATATTAGTGTTGGCCGAGCACCGGATTTTTGCGCACCGCACCGCTCCGCACCGGGAGGTCGTGCACCAGCACCGCACCGCACCACCCATCATCCTACCGCACCGCACCACACCACACCGCACCGCACTGCAATCCGCACCGCACCGCACCGCACCGCACCGCACCAGAATTTGCGCACCACGCACCGCACTGCACCGACATATATATATATATATATATATATTATTTATATATATATATATATATATATATATATATATATATATATAAATATATATATATATATATATATAGTATATATATATATATATATATATATATATATGGTATAATGAGAGGGAAGTAGCTCTCCTGAAGCGATGAGATTACTCCACTATTAAGCATATATGGAGTCTTAAAGTACACAACTTTTTACTCCAGTGCCCAATGCTTCTCCCCCTTTTGCGCTCGTATCCATATTCTTTCTTACACATAAGCCTCCTTATCCCACGCACAAATTTTCATAATTACAGACAACACTACCCTTGAAAAGGAAATAGAAAATGGAATAAATGACAGCCACGCTGATTATTTCCGGACAATCATATAAAAATAACCCCTATCCACCTCTACCTCTTATCATCAAACACTATTATAGACAACAATCTCCTCTGATGGAGTTGGTACCGTCACGAAATTGCCGGCCTGTTCTGATGAACAGTCTTATTTCTTCATAAATTTTTGCAACCTTGTGGTTTTAAAAAATTTCCACCTTGTTGAACATCACCTCTCCTTCTCTAAACCTTATTCTTAACCGAAACTTAGATTTTTGAGCGTTCTGACTTCAAGCAAGCTCTACTCTGGCTGACTTCCCAATATTTCTTCCTCAAGTTGTGCCAATGTGTGCAAAGATGTTTGTTCCCGTGTCCTTGATTTGGAGTTTTCCGAATGGCTCTAGCTAGCCTGTCATAATAATTAGAACACATTCTCTCTCTTTACATTTCTCTGAAATCATCATTCTTGGTTGATTTCAACGTTCACCACCGCCAATTGCTTTCCTCTAATTCTCAAGATAAAGTTGATGAACTTGCTACCACTTTTCTATCCAGAACTACCTCGAGCAGTTCTCTGATCGTCTTTGAGATGAACCCAACATTCTAGACCTTTTTCTAATCTCTAATCCTTTTCCTTATTCTGTAAAATTCTTTCCTCCTCTGGGTTCCTCCGATCACTCTCATATCTCTGTTTTCTGTTCTATCTCTTCAAGTCTTCCGCAGGAAAGACCCCAGCCTACGGCGAGAAAGCGTTTTTGGGACTTCAGTGCTGCTAACAGGTCGGACTTGCGGTCGTACTTCTTTGATTTCCCATGGAAAGACTACAGCTTCCGTGGAAAGAGTCCCTCGAAGTATGTAAAGCACGAGCTAATTCTCTCTGGCATGGAGGCGTGCACCCCATGATCTTTACCTTCAACTTAACCTAGATAACCTTTGTTTAATTCTGCTTGTTCTCGTACTAATAGCCACAGGGACGCTGCCTTTAGGGATTACTGTCATCTTCAAATTCCAGAAGCCCTTGCAACTTATATTTCATCCCAAAATCGTGCAAAATCTATTCTCCATGACACTAAAAAATTCTTTTCTCAGTGGAAAATGGAATAATCTTACTGGCTCCTCTTCCTCATGTCCTTTCTGACATTTTACAAAACTTAACTTTGCTTCTTCCTCTTGCCCTTCTTTATTATTTTCCGTCAACACAACTCCCGTTTAACCTTCCACTAAAACTGAACTCTTTGCTCAAACCTTTGCTTCTAATTCCACCTTAGACGATTTCAGTGCTATTCCTTCTTCTCCACCTCCTTCTAACATATTATGCTAAAATTGTAATTTCTTCAAAAGGTGTTATTTCTGCTTTTTCAGAGCTTAACATTAAGAAGGCGTACGGTTCTGATGGTATTCCTCCTGTAGTTCTCAAAACTTGTGCTTTCAAGCTTGCATTATGCTTGTTAAATTATTCCGTCTCCGTCTTTCTACTTTTGCCTTCCCTTTTTGTTGGAAAGATGCTCCTGCACCAAAAAAGGGATCCAATCTCAACCCTCCAACTATCGCCAAATCTCTAACTTCTGTTCTTTCTATAATTTTCGAATCTATTATAGCAGCAAGATTTGAAAACACCTCATTTCTTCTACTTATCTCTGCTCGCCAATGCGGTTTTCGTAAGAAGCGCTCTACTGACGATCTTCTTTCTATCTTTCTGTTTCTTGGTCCTCTTCCTTCAGTATTTGGTGAATTAACCGGTCAATCTTATTTTATCTATAAATCTATAAATAGTGGTGTTATTCATGGTTCTGTTTTATTCCTAGCTCTTTCTACTTTTTCATAAAAGACCTCTCTCTATTGCATCACATACCCACTCACGACGACTTCCTCACCCTTCATTACTCCCTCATTTTCGTAGACGTCCTTTTCAACAACAATTAGCTCACGCTATAAGTGCACCTTTCGAGGAACTGATCCCTGACGTTTCGAATTTTTTTTAAAGCATTGAAACAAGGTTGTTTTCACTCATCCAAAACTCAGTTCTCCATCTTTCCACTCCACATAATCTTTCACACAGCTATAACATCTTCGGAAAACACATAACCCAAACCTTCGTCTGTCCTTAACATTCTTGTGCTTATTTTTCTCGTAACCTTAATTGGAAGGTTCATATTACTTCTCTTTCTTAAAGCTTCTAAGAGGTTGGGTGTTTTGAGGCGCATTCAGAATTTCTTCACACTACCTCAGTTGTTTGATCTATATAGGGGTTGTCTGGCCCCTGTATAGAGTATGTCTCACGCATCTGGAGTGATTCCACTTACACTGCTCCTCATTTTTAAGAGCCATAAATGGGATACCGTTCAACTGCACGCTTTCTTATATTACGCTAGTTCAGAAAAAGCAGAAATGAAACCTTAAGAATGAATTGGAAGGAGGTGGAGAAGGAGGAATAGCTCCGGAATTATCTAAAGTGGAATTGGAGGCAAAAGTATGAGAGAACTGTTAAGCTTTAGCAAAAGATAAAGAGATCTTTAGTACCCGTCAGGAGAAACTAGAGTAGAGGATGAGGAAGAAACAAAGTTTTATTTGGCATTTTTAGTAAAATGTCAAGAGCATGAGGGAAATGAACCAAAAAAAAATATTTGTATTTTCTACAGAGAAAGAGTTCTTATTATTAAGTAGGATAAATTTAGTACGATTCCGGGATCTAAAATAAGAAACATAACATTTTGTAGTTTGAAGAGCGACCATGATTCCTGAAGGCAGAATACCTGTGGCTAATAGCATGAGAACGAGCAGAGTTAAACCTACAATAGGTTTCTAAACTTTAAGTTAAAGGGAAAGAACACGGAATGTACACCTCGTTGCCAAGGAGAATGGAAATTAGAATAAAGAGTGCAATTGCTACAGAAATATATATACCGTATATATATATATATATATATATATATATATATATCCTATATTTATATATATTATATAGATATATATATTATATATATAAAAGAGAAATATATATATATATATATATATATATATATATATATATATATATATATATATATATATATATATATATATATATATATATATATATATATATATATATATATATATATATATATATATATATATATATATATATATATATATATATATATATATATATATATATATATATATATATATATATCAATGTCCTGCATTTTTAGACAAAAATGTTGATGTTTTGGAATGAAGTAGTGTTCCTATACGTATTTTCCGTGCTGATTTTGAAAATGATATTCATTTTCTCGTATCACGTAAGGATTTTCCACAAATCACAGAAATATAATAAACACGACAGCTTTTTAATGGTAATGATAAAGCTAGGTATTCCTGTGATTGGAGGTGCATAATGCATAGGTAACATCTACAATAGGTTATACTACATAGAGAAACAATGGTGATTACTGTATGAAACTCGAAACATATTAAATACAAATACGATACGAGTAAAGTTACCATTTATTGCTGAAATTTTCGTTTTAATGTTCTATGTCCATTTGTACCTTCTTCAGAGCTTGTATCCCTTTTTAACATCCAACAATAGTCCGCAAGCATGTTAGCATTCCATCTGCCTTGATACCTTTGTTCCATATCCTTTATATCCTGATGGAACCGTTCCCTTTGCTCCTCGGAAACGGCCCCTAGATTTGCAGGGAAAAAATCTAAGTGAGAGTGCAAAAAATGTAATTTAATACTCATGCGACAATCGAAAGCCTCCATTTTCTCCAGCCTATTTTCTACGATTGTTGGGTAGTGTACATCTTTCGTACCCCAAGGAATCTCTCAATAACGGTCTTTATAACATTCCATACCTCTAATTCACATTGTGTCATTGTTGATTCAAACGTTTTGTCAAACATCAACTTTCGGATTTGGGTCCAACAAATAGTTCCTCCTTAACTTTAGCTTTAATAGAGGGGAATTTCTGACACATATACTGTAAACAGGCACTGTCCTTGTCGAGGGCCTTAACAAATTGTTTCATGATACCTAATTTAATATGCAGTGGAGGGAGTAATACATTCTTTGCATCGACAAGCGGTTCGTGGGCAACGTTTCGTACACCAAGAGTAATACTTTTACGTGAGGGCCACTGTTTCCGTTTTCAGTGATTGCTAATGTCAAGACTATCCCATTCGCATAGAAAACATGAATATTTCGTGTATCCGGACTGAAGTCCTAGTAGCATGCCAATAACCTTCAAATCACTACACAGAAGTCATCCATATTCACTATATTTTACTTTCGCCAGCATACCTACAATATTGTCATAGGTTTCTTTTAATTGTACAGAGTGTGCTATAGGTATTGAAGGTTGTATATTACCATTGTGTAGTAAAACCCCTTTTAAACTACGTTTGCTTGAATCTATAAAGAGTCTCCATTCCGAGGGCTGATAATTATGTACACCGAAAAAAAGCCATTAGACCATGAACATTATTGCAGTACACGAGGTCATCGTTCTCCGCAAAATAGACAAGTAAGTCCTTTTCGCGATGTCTATGCCATGCAAATGTTGTTCCCGATGCTAACACATGTTTCCTTTTCAACCGCAAGCCAAGAAGTTCGGCTTTGTCCTTTGACAAATACAAATCGCGGACTAAATCATTCAGTTCATTTTGGTTGAATTTTGAGGGGGTGCTATCACCTTCCTCACAAGTATACTCCTCATTTCCCGCACTATCTTCATCTAACATCGGTTCCTCATCGCTTGACCAAGACACTCCCCCTAGTGATGAGGGTGGCAACGGAACGGGTAATGAATCACTATGTGGTATAGGTCTGATGGTAGATGGTAGGTCGGGATATATTATATTTTTGATGTTTTTAGCATTATATCCACGTACATTTGTCAAACAGAAATAACAGTCATTGTAGTGGCTCGTTTGTTCCCTCCACACCATTGGAATAGCAAAGGGCATAGAAGGTTTCTTCCCATTACTCCAACGACGTAGCGCCTCGACATACGTTCGACATACAGTATAAGGTGCCCACAATTTATCTTGATCACCTAACTTCACCCCGAAATACATATAGTATGCACGCCTCACAAAATCATTAATTGTCTGTCTTTGTTTTAAGACAGTGTACCGTCCGCAAATATAGCAAAATATATCACTATCGTTAACACATGTACGCGAAGCCATATTTTACACCAATAACAGACAAATAGCATAATCACTAAACGCTTCATCATACGCTGAACGACTGAGACTTCAATCACATGGTCGGTTTTCAGCTGAAACCCATACACGAACGAACCAATCTCCATAGTACCAGAGGACGAATGTACATGCCAAAATGTCTAAGAGCGCACTGCATAAAAACTGTACGTGATAGAAAAAAACCGTGAACAGATTTGAAATCAGCGTCGAAAATGCATATAGGAACACCATAATTTATAAAACCAAAAAATAAAATAGAGGCAATTAAGGTATTGGCAATGCCAGTAATGAGATATAGTTTTAGAATTATAGACTGGTACCAGCATGAAATAAATACTCTAGACACAACAACAAGAAAACTCCTCCATGCACACAAAATAATCTACAAAAACCAGTGCACAGCCCGTATATACATCCCGAGAGATGAAGGAGGTATGGGAATGCCACATATAGATAGAACCCACAAAAATGAAATAGTAGGATTAGCAGAATATATAGAAGGAAAAGGAACCAAATTCATTGGTTGGTTAAAAGAACATGAAGATTGCAAGGCTGGAACAACTTCAATAATAAAAAAGGCAAATGACTACCTCCATGAATTTAACATCGATATCAGAACACAGAATGGATGGAATGAGAAAAACCTCAAAGAAAGAACTAAAATTTTAAAGGAATCTTATAAAGCAGCAAGAAAGAAAGCCGATAATGTAGAATGGGAAGAACATAGACATGCCCAACACTTTAAAAAAGAAGTATTGAACAAGGCCTTTATCAATAAAGAAAAATTGATAGAAACAATTGCGAGAGGATTTTTGAAAATAAATGATGAGAGAACTCTGATTACAGCTCAGGATTGGTGCTTAAGAACCAATTGGTTCAAAAAGCATATCGAAGGAGTCGATGGCTCTGATAGATGTAGGATGTGTGGGGAATTCTCAGAGACTGTGCCCCACATATTATCCGGATGTGAGACTCTGTTACGTATGGGACTATATACGGAAAGACATAATACCATATGCAAGCTCATTCACTACAGACTATGCAAACTATATAATATTGATACTCCTAATAATCATTGGAATTATAAACCCCCTGCAATAGTAGATAATGACCATATCCAAATTCTATATGATTTTGGCATACCCACTGACATATTTGTACAAAGTAATAGACCGGATATTGTATTAGTTAATAAAACAACAAGAAAATGCCAATTAATAGAGGTAGGTGTCCCATACGATGAAAAGGTGGCCCTCTACGAAAGGGAGAAAGAAATTAAATATCAAAGATTACGATATGCCATCAGAAGGATGTGGGAGATGGAGGAGGTGGAGGTGGTGCCAGTGGTAGTGGGGTCCCTTGGAGCGGTAAAAACCTCTCTAGTAACCTATCTAGAAAAGATCCCTGCTAAAATTGGAACCGAGGAGATAGCTATAGAAGCAATTAGAGGAAGCCTAGGAATAATAAGGCTAGTCTTGGGGAGTTGAGTGTGCGGTGCTATGCCTTAACCCAAGGTTTGGGGACGGTGTAGCACCGAGATACCCTCAAAAGAGATGTTTAAATATATATATATATATATATATATATATATATATATATATATATATATATATATATATATATATATATATATATATATATATATATATATATATATATATATATATATATATATATATATATATATATATATATATATTTATATATATATATATATATATATATATATATATATATATATATATATATATATATATATATATATATATATATATATATATATATATATATATATATATATATATTATTCATCAATATTATTCTTAAACACTCGTAATTTGCTTCACCCTTAGTGTTTTGCTGTAAATAGGTCACTTTACATGCTATAGTGGTATCTGAGTAACTCGAATCCCAATACTACAGCTAGTTTTTAAACTATATTAATACTATCTCACCTTTAGTTCAAACTTTATTAAAAACATCTTTTGCACTTCAATCTGTCTAACGTGAGAACAGAGTAGCTTCTACGCTAATTACAGTAGGAATGACTACAACTTTAACACTAAGAACGCTGCGGTGATTTCCGAAAAGATGGGAAGGTTGCTGTTATCGCCGATGGGATGAGCAGGTTCATTCTGTCTTAAAGGTTGTTTTCCTCCTCTAAATTTATGGTTCGGTTAAATTTGTTACATCATAGCCTATGTAACCCTATATAGTCTATAGCCTGATATTAATTATAGCCTATTTAACCCTATTTAGCTTATAGCCTGATATTAATTATAGTCTATGTAATCGAGTTCATGACATGCTGCTCTGATGGCATACATCCCGTTGATTCAAAGAGTATGATTCTGAGCCGGGCCAGTTTTCTTTTGGTTCTCTTTACCAAAGTTATCATAATGTTAATAAATTTTCTGTGTTTGAAGAGTGCGAATATATAGATAAACAAATATCAATATCATAGGCACCAATTGCAACTATTACTGCCATATACTTTAAACATTATTGAATGCAGTAATAACACCGTACGATGTCTTTAATTTTGTAAATCACAAGAATGAAAGCTAAAATTGTTGTAACTGTACGATTCCAGCGCATGGGCGTCGCCAGCTTCCAAGCTAGGGGGGCAGCTTAAAATTTTATAGAGCTTTTTTTTAGAATATATATATATATATATATATATATATATATATATATATATATATATATATATATATATATATATATATATATATATATATATATATATATATATATATATATATATATATATATATATATATATATATGAAAGAAGACATAAAATTAGAAACATTTGTATGGATAATTAAATGATTAATATTAAAAAAAAATATTTTATTAAAACAATAGAATATCAAATACAATATGCAATGATGGAAAATTCACAATATAGAGCAGTTGCAAAATTGATATTAAAAAAGTAATTCCTTGGGTTCAAGGCAAATTTATCAACTGCTGTTTGAATAAAATAATCATAATTGTCAAACACAAATTTTCTGTGTACACTCATCATAGCCAGCCCGTTTAACCTGTCGTCTTCCATAGTACTTCGTAGCCAAGTCTTGATCCTTCGCGGAGTACTGAAAGAGCGCTCTACTGTACTGGTGGTGCATGACTGGGCGAGTAGTATCATTAAAGTCTTTTTCGTCTACGGAAAGAAAGGTTCAGTCTCCTTTAAGACTTGGGAGACAACAAGATCTTTTAGTTCTTCACTACTCAGTTTTTTGTCCTTCCAAATTTTGTACCAAAGTTCTAGCTCTTCTTCTATGCCTTCTAAGTGGTAAAAGCTATAAAATGAAGATGTCTTTTCCTTTAACTCATCGATTGTTATGAGTAGCATGTGGAAAGGATGTAGATATGTCAATGCATAAGCAGGTGTATTTTCAGTAGAAAATCGTAATTCCAAAGAAGAGATTATAGAATCCAGATACAAGATTATTAAGGATCTTCTCCAGAACTCCGTGGGATTTGTTGCTGGATGGTTGCTGCGGTGGTGCTGCCTACCAACAATCCATTGTATATTCAGATCAAGTCCCAGTTGCTCGGCGATTTGATTAGCTTCTTTTAACACTTCATCGGTGATTTTTTCTTCATCTTTCCGATGGCTCCTAACCATTTCCACAGTGTGTTGAATGTGCTGCGAGGTTTTGACGATATCCAAGGTCTTGGATTGGAGAGCATTTACAACTGGCTCTAACATGGCAGAGTACTTCGTGATCATAGCTATGATGAATGACGACTTACATGCCGCTGAATGCAACTGAAAAGCGCTTTTTCTTGTGGCGGTATTTCCTTCAATGGAAAGGGTTTCTAATGCTTGCATCATTCGTACAAAGTGCTCCTTAAACACTCTGATGCACTTGTGTTGTTCAGACCATCTGGTCTGGCATAGGCTTGGGGATGTTTGGCATTAATTTTCTTCTCAAGACCGACTCGCGAAAAAACGTAATTATGTCCTTTATAGTTCCCACAGTAATGCGGATTTCTGTTATTGTGTTCAAATCATTTACTACTAGATTTAGTTTGTGTGAAGAGCAATGAAAGAACAATGCTTTTTATACTTTTTCCGCAATATTGTTTGGACACCTCCTTCTTTGCCAGACATCGTAGAACAGCCATCGAAACCCAAGCCCACGCATTTCTGGGATCCAGTTCTTCGGTCGTGACAAAATCGTCAATGGCTTTTGCAATGGTTTTTGCGTCAAGCGTTTTCAGTTCTAAGCCAATAAATTCCTCTTTGACTTCATCGGACTCTTTGTCGAAATAGCGCAACCCTATGGATAATTGTTCATTTACAGAAATATCAGCGGTTTCCCATCTGCTAGTAAGCTTATATGAAGCGGCGCACGAAAACCGTTAATGATAAATGCGAAAACGGTTAAACACCATCCTGATCGAACGAAGTACAAC
>JABUQX010012311.1:0-20835 GCA_015478945.1 Trachelipus rathkii
CGGCCAATTCCTAGATAACGGAGGAGACTCTAAGAAATGGATTATCTGCATATATTCATGATATAAACTTGTTTTAATAAACATTTATAATGACCTATGACATATAATATATATATATATAATACCTTTTGGCATATATAGCTATTTTAGGTAACTTAAGCTATGAGGGCTATGATATAGGCGTGAGGTATTTATATGTATTTTTGAAGTTCGAGTTTTTTTTATGTTATAAATAATCATAATGAGTACTTATTTACTATTACTAGCATTTATTATTTGCTATTCTACTAAATTTATTATTTTAAAATATAGTAGAATATATATTTTTTCAGACGTATGAATTTATTTAATTTAAAATATTTTATATTTAATAGTAATTATAATAATAATTAATTATTAAATTATATTAAATATAAATTAAATTAATATATATATATTGAATAATATAATAATAATAATTAAATTAAATATAATATATATATGTAAATATAATAATAATTAATGTAATGCAATTCACTGAGGTCAGTAACGTGTCAGGCTCACAGCATGTAGAGTCAAATTATCGTGAGATATCGATAGTATACAGCAGTCAGCATAGACATCAGCACTTGTAGCACAATAATCACTAAAATTTATATTTATATCTTTAAGTGGAATAGCTAGGTGAACATACTTAATAGGGCAGTGAGGATTTTTTGTATTATATATTGAAGATTAGCCGCATTTTTTTTATATTTGTAAAATAATGTGCTCATTTTCTCTTTTCATTATAGTCATTATTCGTGCCGCGAATCTTATAATTTTTTTAAATAAAAGGAAATATTATTTCTTGTCTCCATCAGATGACGTTTGAGGGAACTTTTATTAACGTATTCAGATCACCTGGGAACGGGAGCGGGAACTAATAATGAATGGAAGTGGGGACGAAATTCCACATCACCCGTACGATCATAAACCGATAATAGGAAGAGATAATCACTGACAGATAGGAACAGCTCCGACTAATACCATGAGCACTATCAATAATATTATGCTATAATAATATTTAATGATCACTATTAATAAGTTAAATTATTAATAGCTGTTTCAGAGTGTTGATCTAAAAAAGACTGACATACGAAAAGAATAATTTGTTAAAACTTCTCGACTGTACGGACACTTTCGGGGTATTGACTTTAACTAAAGTAATATTTCTACGTCTCTACTTAGGGAACAATCTTGCACACAATTATAAAATCTTTTTTGGTAATAGACAACTCAAATCTTTCTTTGATTTAAAGTACTAATAATCAATTGTTTATAAATAATATAATATTTTTTATAATATTTGCAGCATATGCAGGATGGAAGAACGTATTAATGGCAAAATAATTATATAGAAAAAAAAATATAATATATAAATAGCCACACAAAATTTAAAGGAAAGGGAAATCAAGAGAACGAAAGAAGAGGAGAACAGTCCATGGGGAGATCGAAGTCCCTCCCCACATGATGCGTCACTGTAAGGGGTGCCTCCGGAGAGGCAACTGTATCTTCCTGCGCAGTTTTACATTGATGCTATATTGTCAGTAATCCTTCTAGAGCATCATGATATATAGCTTTATAGTTAATATATATAAAATAGAATAAAATTTTAACTTCCTTTACACTTTGGTATTACTTAACTAAAGGAATACCATATCGTAAGCTACCCTAAATAATAGGGAAAAATTAAAATACTTATTTTTTTTTATAAATAATTAATATATCCAGACGAATAAATGTAAAAAAGAAATAAAATTTAAAAACCCTATTTATATTACGCTTTTAATACAAAAATGGCATATAAAAAAAAAAAAAAAATAAAATAAAAAATAATAAAAAAAAAAGAATAAAAATATAATAATTATTATCTGCTAGATTATATATATAGAATCAATAATAACTAGTACACATAGTATAATAGTATGGCTGCTCTTAATTTCTCAGAGTTACATTGAATGTCAGCTTTAGACAACTTATATAGATTATATTAATTATATTATATAGAAGCTAATTATTTATTAAATAATAAATATATATATTTTGCCTTCATGAACGTATATTATAAATACTCGTATGCAATATGAATTTTAGTACTGATTATTTTAATATGTTTCACATAATATACTTCACTAGTATCATTATTTTATATATAGTACCTTGCGACTTATCTAATAGAATATTAGCTCACTTTATAAATAAACTCATATATTATATAATATATATTATATACTATATAGTATATATATATATATATTAATATAATATTTATAATATATTATTAAATTAATAAATATATTATAATATTATATAGTATATATTATATATATATATATATATTATATATATATATATAATATATATATAGTATAGTATATATATATAATATTATTTTATATATATATATATATAAGAAGAGACAATATTTATTTAAATATAATTATATTAGGCTTACATAGTACGTTAATTATAAATTACTCTAGTAAATATTTTTTAGTTAGTCGATTTTTTAATGTTCTATAAGTACTACTCAAGTCTTTTTTATTGGCCTGCCTTATCTAAGAAATTGCCTATAAACATTAATATATATTAATATATTATAGTTAATATTATTATCCATATAGGAGCTTTTCAATATATATATTTGTTCTGCTTGAAGTTTTCCTATGAAGTTAAATCTCCTTTCTCGATATCAGTTTTTCAAAATTTAATACCGTCTATATTTTACCTATCATATAACATTTTTATAGTATAAACTAGTTTTTTTTTCTTATTATTCGAGTACATATGCGCAATACTTATATAAATATGTCACTATACTAATAAAACTGATGTGTATTTATACTCCTTAATTCGAGCTATTGTTGGAATAATCGTTCTATCCTTATTCACTTTTGTACGATGATAGAGAAGGTCCAATATACTCACTCAATATATATTTAGATAATCTTATATGCACTTATTTATCATAATAGCAATATACTATGACAGATAGAGCTCATAATTTTTTTAAAATACTCATATAATATAGAGAAAGCTATTATTTCTATATTTAGTAGCCTGAAAACTTCTGTACATGTATTATTATTTATATAATAACTAATAAAAACGTGAGGCATTCTTTATATATTTGTTTCGCTTGAGTTTATCGTTATGATAGATGAAATCTTCCTTTCAACGCTAGCACTCAGTTTATACAGAAATTCTGAAGCTCTCAAGCACACTTGATTGTCCATATCTTAGCTATTTTCTATTAAGTAAACATAGTTCTCTTCATCTTTTTTCACGATAAACATAAAGTGCCACCGACGCATCCATAAGATGTCCTGAACTCACGCAGAAAAGTATTAATGTAGTCTTTAAATTGAAGAACCTGAGGAAACCTACAATATTTGAACATTTCTGAACTTTCGTTCTTATTTAGAAACGAGTCTGAAAATCTCGATATAACATTTTTCAATTGATACATTGCATTGTTCAACAGTTGAAATGATCTATATCATATTATGTATCTCTAATATAGAAAATCAATTTTTTATATACATGCAGAAATCCAGTCATGCCTACTTCTCTCCTATCTGGTGCTGACAATCTCTGGTCAATGTTCTTTATTCAATCATCTTTGACTCTTCACACTGTGGCACTATCATCTCGTCTCACTCGTCAACTTATGTAATTCCCAAATCTCACCTGCCCTATCTCATACTGCTGTCAGTCATCTTCTGCGCCTTTCACTAACTCGGCATCATGGCAATTCTTCCTTTTCTCCGCTAATTCCGCTCTCTCATCATGATTCTCACATCTATCCTAGTATGATATTCGCAGCTCTCATGCCAGAGTATCTTCCTACTCGGATTACTTTCAATCTATCCATCTATGACACTCCTATTATAAATAATATATCTCTTCGGAACTGTCTAGCATATGACGAGTTGAAGATATTTATAAATTTTAACATTATCGATAAATAAATCAACTATTAAGCTCGTAGTTATTAATTAAGTTACTTATATTTCTATATATTTGTACACTTATTCATACATTATAATACGTACTATATGAACTTATCTCTCTACTAATCTTCACTATTAGCTCTCTCTTCTCTTTAATAATATTACTATTCATGATCTATCTATCTCTATATATATCTAACTCTCTCTTCATATCTCTCTCTCTGCTCTATATCTAGTCTCTATATGTTTTATAGCTTTTTTACTAATCTCTCTCTATCTTTTAAGATTCTGTCTCTTGTTCGCTAGTTCATCTACTCTCTATATCTCAATATCTCTCTCTTTTTCACACATTACTCCAAGGATTCAGCCTGTACTTTTTCTAGTGGTATATTATTATATTTTATATTTATCTAATCTTCATACTAACTATTTCTATATAAATCCTTCTCTATTTTTGTTTTTTCTCCTTTGTTTATTTTATTCTTTATTTTTTTCATCTATTTTGGTAATGTTTGTAACGATACCCGTATATATTTGGATAACAGTGGTAATAACTGAATTTTCACCAACCATAATCTTTATTTACTTATTTTGAATATTTTTGGTTTTAATTATGCTTCTTGAAAACTTTCTGTAATTCATTAGGTTAATATATATTTATTGATATAAGCAAATACATATAAATGTTCATTTATACCGTAGTAGTGTTATTTATTCTGTTAGAGTCATACTCAACCAGTTAAGGTTTTATACTTTCAATTTATTTTCCAAACTCGGTAATTTTATGACCTTATTTATTATCGTTATAACTAATATTAAAAGCATATATAATTTTTATTTTTACGAGATAAATTGACTATCAACCCACTAAAAGGATCTATATACATTAATGGGTCTATTAAACGCACAAAAATGATGAGCATCATGGAAGTTATTTTATGGATTTTGGAAAATTGTGGACTCTACATAGATATTAGTACATTGTTGAATTTCAAAATAATACCTATATGTATTATATTTAATAATAATTGGTCATAAGTAATATAAATTTCAAATTACACTTATGATAAAGCATAATTTCAGTATATTTTTTATTGACGTTTTTCATTTGTTATTGTATGGTCGTTAAATAAGTGTATTTATATCCTTAGCTATATGATATTTGACGAACTGATCAATGTTATTTGGAATTTCAGGATAAAATATATAAGCTTCAGTATATGAGTTGATGTAAATAATATGATGCAATAAGATTCGGTTAGGAGAAAACTTAATATATATGAATATCGAAGTCTCTCTTGGATCTCTTAAATAATTTTGTACTAGCATGTGTTAATAACACAAACACCCGACCCACGTTTTTTGTACAAATACATATCGTATGTGTCTTCCACAACCGTGTGTTCTACTGACTTTAGAAATCTAATCATCTGAATTACAATGAAAAACTTCTACTAAATTTCTAGAAATGGTCGGCATGTCATTTTTCTGAGGTGGTGTAGGGTGTGTTTTTCTGCTTAGTACACTGGTGTTACGCTAAATTCTAAAATCACTCTCATTGTTTGCCGCGCGCCTCGTGATCTAGTATTTACCCATTTGTTCATATATTATTTTTCCAAAAATACCTATATATAATTTTTTATTTTTTTGTACTAGCTTTTTTTTTTTGTATTTTAGTATAATATATATATATATATAATGATATATATAAGTATAGATATATATATAAATATTAATACTATACTACATAATTTTTTTTAATATAAGACTCAGTAAATGAGTACTTATATACTAATAACTTTGCAAAGGTCAACAGAGCGTCTCGATACAGATAAAAAATAAAAGATTAAGTTATTGGAGTATATCTATTTATATATATATATATAGCGACAAAATGCAACTATTTCTAGTAGGAAGTATTTTTTTGTAATTTTAGGGTAGAATAAATAATGGTTGTCATTACTCTACTAAGTATACATTGTATCTGAATTATTATCAAAAATCACTTTTAATGGTTATTTTTATAAAGAAATTGCTTATAATAAATAGGTTATCACTTCATATTTTTTTGTTTCAATAGATATATATAATATAAATGAAAATAAGAAACAATATAGCTCGACGGTGGAGCCGTCTCTATAGTAGTATAGATACTAAATACTATGTATATTTCAAGTGTATGAGTAAAAAGGTTAATAGTATATAGATATATATAATTAATTTAAGAAAGTGTAAATGTCGTAGGCAGAGTATTACTCTTAAAAATTACTCTAAACAACATTTGGTTTCTTGATATAAAAATAATAATGATAAACAAGACGAAATGTCAATAAATCAGATACTATAAATATAATAATTCACGCTAAAAAAAAAAAAAACCGAAAATTGACTTTTCTAGTAGGTATAGAAAATAAGCTAGCTCAGGGTTTTGTATCATTAATGTTATATTCACGTGCGCCGGGCGCCTCTTCGCGAAAAAAATATTGGAGCATCAAGCAGATTCGTCATGGAACACATAACTTTTTACCCGAATTATTTTAGTGTCGCTCTCCACACACGAGGTTGTGGTGGGGTATTATCTGAAGAGGTGGGTAGGTCACAGAAATGATATAATAATGGGGATATCACCTGAGAAGTGATAAGGGAATGTCTACAATTATTCATGAGGTAAATAGATAAGAATATTTAATAAGAGTAACCACTAGCTGCTCGACGCCCACTTATATGTTTATGTTACTTAATAATATTTAAAATTCTACGGTATTTTTGTGATGTGTCTTAACTCATATCTCACAACCAAACCGGGATTCTACGGAGTGATCAGGACAATTATTAACTACTGTTAAGTAGTGTGAAAATTTGAAGATCGTGTGACTTTAAAAAGGTTTGTGTTTTGCGTATGTGATATTATTACATTATCTGCACATAATTTGGGAATGAAATACCTTACATAAGATATTAATAATTTTCAGAAATTGAACAAAAAATTAACGTCAGCCTCACGGAAGTCAACAGTATAAAAAAATATATATGCCAGGCTCGCATAATTATATAGTATTCACATAGTAAGATATTATTTATCAAAGGTTTTCATGAAATAATACATCAATGAATAAAGTATGCCTCATCTATTATATATATATATATATTAATATGAGTATATATATAATATAATATATTAATTAGTTATTAATATATTAAAATATTATATATATAAATAATGATATTAATATATATATGTACATAAATAATGATAGTGATATATCGGAAAAAACCACTCTGAAAATAATATAAAGATATATATTATATATTAGTAATATATAGTATATATATATATATATAAATATTTATATATATGAAAGTATATATGATATATATATATATTATATATTTAATAATATAATTATATATATATATTATATAGTGATATAATATTATATAAATATATAGTATATATATATATATATTATACTTATATTATATATATATATATAGAATAAACTATTTAATTTAAATTCCTGGAGTGAGGATGTAACCCTCACTCCACCCCCGCCCCGCCCCCCTCACCCCTCACCCCCCCCCCGCCCCTACCCCCCCTTGGGTATAATCGATATCAACATTAATCTCGAAAATTGATAATTTTTAAAAATATATTAAATTAATAGATACTACAGAAATGTAAAACTTAAGTTGTTGATATTATAAATTTGGTGCTACTAGTATTAATGTAGAGCTAGAGTCTAGTGTCAGGGGCTACTATATATGCTTATAAGAGTAAAAATAAAAAGTAAATATTATACTATATATATATTATTAATATATATATATATATATATAGTATAATATTATAATGATATATAAATATATATATATATATAAATATATATATATATATATTATATTATATATATATATATATATAATTAGCGCTGGTAACTCATTTTGCTGAGTCAAAATTATAATAAGGTACATATATTAGCTCATACAAACTACAACGCCACTTGAGACAAAACGTTAAATAATTAATTGTTTATCTAAACACTGATTAATTATATTTATATTATATTTTTATATCAAATACTGAATAAATTATTTATTTAATATATATTCTATACGCTAGACCACTATTTACAGTAGTTGTGGTAGATAGATAATATTTTCGGCGTGTCTAGCACGACCAAAAAATTAAATATATATTAAGTAAAATTTCACGGTCTGTTACGAAATAAGTGGACGGTGTGCTCAAATTGTGCGTGAAGGTGTTCCATCTTTGGTTAAATAGCTAATTTCTGAAGATTGTGTGTAAGGCAGCTGCAGAATGTATAGCATGAATGCATCCTCAATCACGACTGATCATTTTTTAGCTTATTGGCAACTATCTTATAAATTGGTGTGACTATTCTTAGTATTTTATAAATCTAAGTGTGATGTACTGCTATGCATTGAACTTTAATGTTTTGTTTGATTATTAATAGCAATATGTGCGGAAGAATCGTCTAGTTCGTAGAAATATCGGCTCGAATGCTCGAATCTACCACCAAAAGGTGAAATGTTAAAATAATTTACTATAGAAGTGTACTAATGCCAGGTGTATTTATAACGCGTAATGTTCTACTCTAACTCATTTGAAAAAAATTTTAAAGAATGAACAACTAAACTCTAGTAGCTATCATCGAAGTGTCAACAATACAAAAATGTACGTCTTTTAATTAAAATAGTTTTTAATTTTATCATGCTAAATATATTATTTGCTCACTCAATACATATGCAACATGCAGAATACATTTCGATAGTTTTTGTGATGTCTCACGCACATTACTTTGTGTGAGATTCTTTTTTTTATCGACTCCCGACTCTGCTGCCACTACTACCCACTCCAAATTTTTTATTGGAAATCGACTCCCGGACTTCCGACTCCGATCCTTACCCCTGAAAACGCTTCGACTGCCCGGACTCGCGACTCGCGACGTGCCCCTCCCTGATATATATTAATAGTATATATATATATATATATAGTATAATTCAAATACCAACTTAAATGTTGCAGCAATGCTAACACGTGTATATAATTCATGTACCTCATATAACACTTTTGTTCTTAACCAGTTTTATAGAAGTTCAATTAATAATTATTCAGAAAAATATATTGAAACAAGTACATAATATAAAAAAAATAATTAACGTAGCATGTAGCACACTGAGAACATACAGTAGATAATATAATAATTTTAAAATTATCGCTATCAGCTGCTACAAATTTTATTGTTATATATATATATTATTTATATTTATAATATATATATACGAGTTAGATATTTACCAATAAGTAGTTCCATAGATATATACGTAAAAATATTTAATGTAAAGCTTTGAAAATAGCTTAAGCAATCTTATTTATAATGAATTAACCTGATACAACTACAGTAACAAAGTCATAAGAGAAATTTTTGAAATTGTATATGTAGGGCACACAATACACAAGAACACTCGGTAACTCTCTGAAGAATACTTCTGAGAAAGTCCTAAGCATTTTTTTTATATTATATAGGATTTCAAAAATATTTAGGTAGTATATGTAAAATATCCTTTAACTGAAATAATAAAGATTCACAGAGAGTCAGTATATTAAAATAATTTTATAATATATATATGAATCTTTAAAAAAAAGAGTTTTCATTTTTAACTTAATATAAAATGATGGAAAAATTCTATTTGCATATATATATATAATAATAATATAAAATATATTGTAAAGTTCAATATATCACAAAAAAAACGTCAAATTTATGGAAATCTCATAAAATACAATTTAAAAATGAAATATACTATATTATATTCTGCTAATTGAAATTTAGAAAGTTATACAATATTTTTACATAATGTAAATTAAAATTGAGTTATTTTATTATATATACGAGGGTGAATATTAATAGAAACTTATTCATGTTTTCAAAATAAGCAGAGTCATAAAACCAATTTAATAACTCAAATTAAGATAATTTAGCAAAAAATTCAATATATGATTTATATATATGAAAGAATTTAAGCGTAAAAATAAGTTCTAGTATGTAGAGAGAGTGACTCATTCTACTCTCGTTATATATGTGAAAATTTATAAGATATAAACAATATTACCCAGTGATAATTTTAGTAAATATAAAAGTTATATAATAAATTTTTAAATTAAAATATACAATGTTACATTAACAACTAATATAGATATATATAAATATTTTAGTGATATAGAATATAATAAATATATAGATATATAATAATAAAATTACATATATAATATAATTGTAAATGTTATACATTGAACATAAACAGTTCAAGATTTAAGACACCTGAATACACAATTAATATAATATTTATTATACTTATTTTAGTAGGTATATATATTAATAATATTGGTCACTATCTCAAATTTAAACTACATTCAAATATATCTTTATATCAAAAATGTTCCTACACAAGTGAAGCAACATTTAGTTAAAAACTCTAATAAAATACGTTAAGATTTAACAACTAATTTTACGAACGTTTGAGTGGATGAACGGGATAAAAATAATTTAATTTTGTACTTCCAAAGTGTGTGCATATCTAAATATCATGTGTAAATGTGGAATTATAATATTTAATGACTAAAAGTATAATAGTAATACGGAAGGTTAAATATATTGATTTGTGTAGAGAAAAATAAGTATATATAATAATATATATTTAAACAAGTTTTCAACTGAGTAATTATAAATATTCTCCATAGATATAAGAAAATAAACATTATCTTAGAAATTTCATAATAAAAATAGCGATGTGATTTAAAAAAAAATAAAATTGGAAAATGTACAATTTTGCAAAGTATCTTAGATGCCCAGTTTAGACAATTGGAATAAAACATTATTTTATCTTACACACTGTTTTCAAAACTAAAAATACCGTTAAAAAATTACTCATTAATATGTTAGAAGTATTATAAATAGATTACCAAATATTTCAAGATGTTGAAATGTATAGTAAAGGAAAAGAATCAGTGTGTCGCTTCTATTAAAGGTATCTATAATTTTTTATAAATGTTAGAAAATATTATTAAATGATCAGATAGGCGGGGCGCAGTCTTAATTTCTAGATACACGCTTGTAAAGACGTAATTTTCGTTTATTCTCTAAAACAAGCGTAATTTACATAAGCACTATAAAAAAATGACCTACGTTATCGATTGTTTGGTTACGATATGTATATGCTCAAACTGCCATGGTATTAATGTACCGTACTCATAGAGAATCGTAAATCAGACGTAATACAACTTACTAAACAATTTATCTCCTCACACTTATTATATGATAAAATATTAGCGAGGTCTAAAAAGAGAATACACCTGAGATTTATTATTATCAAATTAGCTAGGAAATAATATCGGGTATTTAAAAAATACTACTCAATAATTTGATTAAGAGAAATTTACCAAAATATAATATATCATATAAAATGTGTAAATAATATTAGAAGAAAAATCGTATTATACATTATTAAATATTTATATATTAACATTCTGTAAAAAATTGAAGCATGAAACGAGTTCAATGTCATGGATACTTAATGCTCAAAAATGATTTATCGGTTTTATGACTTATAGTAATTTAATATTTTTATTGATATAATACACGGTTATATCAATCAACTAATGAGTACCCATGATTTGGAGTAGACCTTAATAATAAACATATAAACTTATACAATTAATTTAACTACAAGTTATTATATTTACATATAACCCTGATCTAATATTGTAATACACGCATGGAAAATATAAATTAATAAATTAGTCTCTATGTTCTAGGATAGTAATGTAAAAGAAACATGAGCAGTAAACCTATGTAAAATACACTATAATTAATTCACGTCACCAAGCGTTCTATTTCAAAACTATAGAACATTATCCTAATACGTTAAAATATTATAATGATATCTAGAGGATTAATAATAACTATCAAATTTTAAAATGAAAAAGAAATAATTTATTTAGATAAGTTGGAATTACCATAAGTTTCTCACTTCAATAGGTGTGAAGTTTAAAAAAACTCATTAAAGAGATCTTTTTATAATAAATAGTCTTTTGGATAACTAAAGCTGTAAATTAATGTTTTATTTATTCTCGGTTCGAACATGTTAATCACAATATCCAATGTAGAAGCTATGATTTGAGATATTAGTAGTTGGAGGATAAAAATGTGTGTTCTCTATTATACATAACTCAGGCGTGGTAAATTAACAATAATTAGAGAGCATAGTAAGTACGTTGTATTATAAAGAGGTATAAGAGAAAAGATATCTAATTTGAATAATTTGCATTATGCACGAACTACTAAACGTGCGAAATTTAAGTACCACCATGGACAAGTTATAAATTCTTCTTTCTGCGTATTGAAATGTACATTGGCAAATGAAATGACACATCATTTTCAATGTCTTAGAAGACATCCGTTATATAAAGAGCGCAGAGTGTTTAAGAAATTAAGACTAATAAATAAATTATTTCTGATTTCAATAAATTTAAGGTGAAAATAATCAGTTAACTTTCTTATAGAAGTTATCTAAACTTTATATGTAATATGATTGAAATATTATAAAGAATCGTAATTTATAAGATAAGTTAAATTTTTAATAAAACAGGGTTTCACTACTTCTAATGATAATATATTTGTGTGCCATTGTGGAACAGCTAGGGAATTATTGAAGACTAGCCTTCATTAAACCAACGGCATTATATAAGACACATATTACTTTTCCGTAAACTTCTCTGTTTTAAAAGCTTTTATGAACATTTGCATTATTCAATGAAACACACTTAATTTTTTCAATAAATGTCCTAATATCTGTATACTCACTTTTTAAGATTAATTCTATTGAAATTAACCCAAATGTTGAAAGACACAGGATAAATAATTGTCGAACAGAATGAACAAAATGAAGATCCATAGCTAATTAAGTGTTAAACACACTGTTTTTAAGAAACCAGAATGAAGATAGTGGCGAATTTGTAGAAAGCTTTAAAATTTTTCATTAAAACTAGGTTTATTCTTTGACTGTAATGAAAGTATAATTTTGTATAATTAAAAAATAATAAATATTAAATTTTAAATATTAATATTGAAGAATTTAAGACCAAGCATTTTTATGATTTGAAAAACTAATTCATGAATCTACAGACGAAACTTATTATTCCAAAGTAGTTATCTATATAACCTGAATATTAATTGGTTCAAATCCGTACAAATACCCGCGTTTAAATTCAAACCAACAAGATTTAAGATTTACCCAAATAATTTTCCAAATTGTGTGAAAATTAAATCTTAGTTGATAAATCCAATATTAAGTTGTTTTCTTCTTCATTGAGATGATATAACTAAACTTGTTGTAATATCTGGGCATTATTTTAGTTTTCCCAAGACAAAACTATTTTTAGAGAGCGCTAATTGGTTCAAATTCCGAAAATCATATTATTTAATTAGAAGAGATTACTTATACACAACATGAGCTTGTGTCAGCCAAACTAACTAAAATAACATATGTCGTCTATTATACCCACAAAACCAAATCATCTACTTTTTCAATTTCCATCAATAAATACCGATCCCAAATTTTAATCAACCCTATACCTACCCTCTATCTCAATTCAACATATTCCCTTATATCGCACCTTTTCTGAAATTGCCCATTTCAAATTGAAACCACATTATCTTATTTTTTGTTCCAAAGCTGTCGGGAACCAAATAGTCACACCCTGCGCGTATATCTAAAATAACTCACCTCATATTTCTTTCTATACATCTTAAGTTTTATTTTCCTATGGTTCTCTCCTCCATAATGTTGAACATATTCTAGGAACAAAATTCGGTGCTGTGTGTAAGAGTATTCCCTAAAGTTAACCGTGTTGTGCCAAAAGTTGTAACCAGTGTCTTATGAGCAACTTGGAAACCAACCTTCCAAAAAGTATACGTAATATGTGTGCCCATAAAGCTTAGTATAAATTATTATATTAATATGATGATTCAAAACATGGCAGAGGATATATACTCGATTATATCATAAATCATTCAGATCACACTCTTATCTTCTTCGATATATTACACTATTTGTATGATCTGGTATATTCACAAAAACCCAATTCCAAATTAATTGATTAAATTTTCCAAAGAAAAACAAAAAAACTCTATCAGTAACAATCACATCATCTTCCTAATATATATACTTTTACATCATTAATTGTACTCCGACCTCTTTATACTATTTCATCAATGCTCCTATCTTATGTTGCTCTCTTAAAAAAATCTGTGTGTTACATTTTTAACACTGCAAAAACATCTATGTAATGTGATCTCATGATATTATACCTACCTCCACTTCATAAATATTACCGGCTTCCATTAAGAAATTACATACATTTTTAGTGCTTTAAAATAATAATCATTTGACCATTAAATACCTACTTCTAATAATAAATAGTACATAATTAACCATATTCGTACATTTTTCACAACTACATAGTGTTTTTCACTATCAATCATAATACATTAACACAGGTAAGCATGTTAATGACTGCTAACATGCAAAAAACCCTTTTAAGAAAAGGCTTGGCGCATCCTAATTTTATGAATTAAATAATATTCTATAGAATCTTATTAAACCAGGAGTTCTCCTTCCGACCCAAACTTAAATGAAACTCAATCAGAAGAATATTAATGACCAACATCAAAACAGTAAATTTCATTACAAAACGGTTCCCCAAATTAAGACCACCTAAACAACTATTAAAAATTCCCCACTTTATCCCAGCTACCATCTTATCTATATTGCTTAACTCCCATTATTACTCATCACTATTTGGCGATCAAGATTTCATCTTCTCATTCACAATCATTATTTTATTCCAACAATGCTATATGTAAAATTCTCAGGATACAATAGCTGCCCCAATTCAAACTCACCATTCCAATATATATAATGGACTTTACCTAACCAGTAAGGTACATCATCCCAATACTAGTTGAAAATTCTCACTAGACAAAAATTACTAATATCTACCAGCCCCTATTTTTCCTTATGTATTATCTACATCCTGCCAAAAAATTTCTCCTGTACGTAACCGTGAGAATAATCTACTACATACAAACATAATCCTCTCAGATCACCAGACCGAAATACCTATAAAGCCAAAATCTTATCCGCGTAACAATATAGCTATGTTATGTGCAAAAACCAACCAGTATACACTCCCTTGCTTCACATTACCTTACAATCGAGTTCCAACACCAATATTGTAGTTACATCTCTAAAAAACCAAATCACACTTCTAATACTTCTAAATTTCTTATCATACAACAATCGATCCCACTTAAATGACACCCTAAATACAAACTATAAAATAAATACTTATAAATATACCGATATACTTTATATTCAGTCTTTCTGAATTATTGCATATTATAAATGTAAAATACATTTATTTATGTTTTTCAAAATTTAAATGTAAAATTATAAATAAATAAGACACTTTTTGATAATAATTCAATAATTTAAAATTTCTTAATCTATATTTAATTTAAAACGTATTTGAAAACTAAAAGAAGTTCAAATTTCAATTAATATCTTTTAAAGACTATTTTTATATTTATAAAGAATAAGTATTGAAAAATAATATTACAGAAAACAATAATATAATTGTAGAAATTATTATTCAAATTAATAAAACATCAAGTTAAGACACCTTAAACAATTAAAATATATTCTATATATTATTACTGTCTTTTTTAGAACTTATTCAAACTGTTTATAAAAGCAACAGATTATTATTTTTTATCAGCTGCTCGGTCAAGCTGAAACAAATATCCTTTACATAAATGAATAATTATATACAAAAATAATTTCAAAAATAGTGACGGCTTATAATTAATTATTAGATATACTAAATTGGAATGTTTACTGTGTGTTCGACTGAAAGTTGAAAAATTAAATATAAAAAACTGGTTTAATAATGAAAAGAATTTTTAATTTAAAAAGCTTTTAAGTATTTTTTTTTCTGTAATTGAAGTCTTTTCTATTTGTATATTGCTTATATTAGTAATAGACTATGCCTCGAGTCTAGAGTGAAGAACCATATTGAATATTATATATCGTGGGCGGTAAAAGTAAAGATGAAACCATGCAACAACAATAATTAATGATAATTCGAGGAATAACATCAAAACTGCTCCAACGCCTTAATGACACCTAAAACAATATAATAAATTCCTCTTTTCTGCTTTTTTTGAAATTGCATTACTTAATAACAACTATTTTTTTTTTTAAAATGCTCAAATTTAGGAGTTATTCACATAAATTTTCTAAAGAATTTATACCCCTAACTTTATTTGACCACAAGTTTCCTTAAAATTTTACATGGAAAATAACCCTTTATTTACACGAGTTTCCTCTTATCTATAATTACTTCATTCAGTAATGTGAAAATTTTTACGTGCCATTAACAGACTCGCTAATTTTAGTAGTTCTTCTACATGTCTTCAAATTCCCTCTCCACATATTGTGTATAATAATAGGTTTCTACAAAGTAGTAATTGATTATCTTCGTGTTTTTTTTATTATAATATCAATATATAATGGTAAAATTTATTAATTCTATATTTATTAAAAATAATGTTCCTCATATTTAAGACGAGAAATTTAAAATCGGTGTAGGAAAAATAATTATCCTCATTTATTAAAGAGTAAAACCATAAGTTTTTTTCAATATGCTGAAATAATAAAATACTCCGTTAAGAATTAACTATAATTTAATAGATTTAACCAAATTAATATTCAAATGTTGAACATTTCAAGAAAAATCAATATTTTATAAGAGTTTCTAGGATTTGTAAGGATAAAATTTTCCGAAATATAAGAGAAGAATTATGAAGTTAAAATTTTTTATTAATACATGTTTTCACAACTAATGAAAAAATATTAGGTATTATAAAAAAACGAAAATACATTTGAAATTTCACTTATACAAATTTTTATATTATTTTAAGACACTGAAACAATTAATAAATTCTAATAATTGCTTTTTCAAACTGCATTCAATGAAACACATTATTTTTATTTAACAATTTCCTTTGAAATTTAAAAAAACACTGAATCTTCTGAATCTTAGTAGGATCTACTGAAAATTCTTAACTTTGTCAAAATGTATGTGGAAATTAAGAGAAAAAAATACGATAAATATACGGAAACAGATGAAATTTGTATATCCGATTCAGAAGAAGAGTAGCTATTTGAATTTCAACTTTTGTCTAACATATACAGGTTTCACATATAAATTACGAAATAATACATTTCGGTTTATATATAAAAAACTTAATAATTGAAATTTTTAATTAATAATCGGCATCATCCATTCGGATGCGATTTATGCTTCTCTTTTTCTGCTTATTTCTAGTATTCTCTCAAATTATTTCATGTCGGCAGTGTCGAGGAAGACGACATCTCCTTTAATAGGTACTCAATTTTAATAGGTTCACCTAAATTAATATCGGTACAGCTTTTGCAAATACTGTATATGAAAGAATCTTTTCAATGCGAGTCTCCTAATCATTTAACATTACTTAGAAACTTTATATATATTCTAATTGAATCAGATAATTGGATCTGTTTATATAAAAATTAAAAATTACTGATTTTATTGTTATTTTTAAAATACACTCAGGTTCACAAACTAATGATATTATTGTCTATTATCTAGTAAAAACTAACATATTGAACAATTTCCAATTAATAAATAAGTTTATAAAATTTAATGAACATTTTTTGCTATTTTGCAAATTTGAGCAATTTTTTTAAAAGAAAATTACCATCGAACTTAAACTGTTATTTTGTTCCACTGCGTGAATTAAATTCCCATATATAATAATAAGTGATTTTATATACTGAGCTTATACTTCTCCAAAAACAAGGCCGTTTTGTAGATAAACCTCATTATAGAATTTATCCAAATAATTTTCAAATTTGTATTGAAAATTTTCTTATTAATTGTTGATATTCTTATCCAAATTAAATGAATTTATCTAATAAGAAAATATATATATGTAATGTGAAAATTTAAGAAAAAATCTGTTAATATTTATAGAAAAGTTAAAAATATTTTTAAATAACAGTTTCAAAACTAATGAACATAAAGTTTACATTTTTTTTATATAAATAACACAAAAAATATTAATAAAATTCCCATTAAAAAAATACCTGAATCAAGGCGAGCAGAACACCATCAACAACAATTAATAAATTATCTTATCTTTTCTGCTCATTCATTTGAAATTGCATTATCAATAAAATCAACCATTAAAATTAAAATTCATTTATTCAATATAGCACTTAACAAAATACCCACTACCGATTACAACACCAACACACTTCAAAACATTTAAATTTTTACAAAATAGCGATTTTATAGCGTGACAATGAAGAATACTTACAGAATAGTTACTATTTAAAATTTATTTTCTTAACTGTAAAAATGATATATCTTTGTATATGTGAAAAATATTAAGAGAATAAATTCAATTTGCTAAATCTGTATAAATTTTATAATAATAAACAGGTTTTACACAACATAATGAAATTATATTTATAGTAATTATAAAAACATATATGATTTAATAATTTCATTATACAAAAACGTCAATTTATAAGACACCTAAAACTATTAATAAATTACTATCAGCTTTTTTAATTGTCTATTTCAATGATAAACTACAGTATGTATTGTTCAAATGCTGATAAATCGTTATTAAAACTTCAAATTTAAGATTTACAAATAATAAATTTCTCAAAGAAATGTTGAGAATTCAGAGAATAAAGTACCTCCTACTAAGGTAATTGTTTAAACTTTATTAAGACATGTTTGAAAAATTTTTAAGAGAAAAAGTTATCGCTATATTTTAGATAGTTAAAATTTTTTATTAAAAAATAGAGATGGAACAATCAATTGATAAATATTTGGTATATAAAAACAAATATTAAATTTCAGACAAAAGTCAATTTAAGACACCTGAAACAATTTTAATAAAATATCTCATTCTCTGCATTTTTGAAAATATGCATTTTACAATGAAAAATACATTATTTATTTTAAAAATGTTAGAATAATTATTATTCTTTTAAAATCATCAATTTAAATATAATTGTTATATAATCAAATAATTTCTAAATTGAAATTTAGGAAATAATAAAATCGTTACTTTTAAGAGTTTAGTATAATTGGTAAATGATATATGATGAATAATTTAAGAACTATTAGACAATCGTAATTTTAGATTATAAAATACTGATATAAATTTCAAAAAATTATCCATTCTGCTATTTGGAATATATTAAAAAAACAAATATTATGAAATATTTATCATTAAAACGTCAATTAAAGACACTTTTTTGCTTCTTAGAAAATATTTTGCATTTATAAGAAACACATTATTTTTTCACTAAATTCTGAAAATACCGTAAAAACTCAATTTTAAGAATTTTACTCAATAATTGCCAAAATGTGAATAATTTTAGGAAAAATACGTAATCTTTAAGACTTATCTAAATTATCTGGAAATGTTGAAATTTAAGAGAAAAAGCGTAATTTTAGAAGTCTAAAATTTTATTAAAACAGGTTTTTCACAGTAATAAATGAAAATATGTTGAGATATAATAAAATAAACCAAATTATTTGGAAATATAATTTATATACATAAAACCTGAGTCAATTTTATAAGACACCTATAAACTCACTAATATATTCAAAAATCTTACAGCTCTTTGAAATTGCATTTTCAATGAAACACATTATTTTTTCTTCAGATGCTGAAAATACCGTTTAAAATAAACTCAATTTTAAGATATTACCAAAAATAATTCAAGATGTTTGAAAATTTTAAGGAAAAATGTATCTTTTTAAGAGTTTACTAAATTAGTGTAGTGTGGAAAAAATTTAAATTCAAAATAAGAGTTATTTAGAAAGTATAAATATTTTTGATTAAAACAGGTTTTTTCACAACTAATGAATATTATTGGTATTATAAAAACATAAATATTTGTAAATTTCATTAAAAATATACGTCAATAAGAGAGCCTAAAACAATTATAAATTCTCTTTTCTGCTTTTTGAAATATGGCATTTATTGAACAACATTATTTTTTTCAAAATGCAGAAAATACCGTTAAAAAACGTCATTTAAGAATTTAACCAAATAATTCAACTATGTGAAAAATCTAGGAGAAAATCATACTTCTTAATATTCTAAATGGTAGTAATCGTGAAAAATTTAAGCCAAAAACGATAATTTTAAAAGTATAAATATTTTAATTTATAAAACAGATATACCTTTCCTAATAGTAAATATATTTTATTAGAGTATAATAATAAACAAAAATAAAATTGAAAATTCATTTTAAAAACTAGTACATTTTCTAAATGTCCTATAAACTATAATAAAAATATAAATTCCACTTAATTTAGATCTTTTATGATAATTGCATTTTAAAAAGATAACACAATATAATTTTTCAAATGCCCTGAAAATAACCCCGTTAAAAACCTCCAATTTTAGTTTATTCAAAAATATTTTAAATGTTGAAAATTAGGAAAAATCGTACCTTTATGAGTAAATTAATAAAATATCTAAAATATTATAATGTAATTGGAAAGTTGAAAAATTTATAAAGAAAAAGGTATTAATTTTAGGAAAGTTAATTTTTTATAAAAATCAGGTTTTAAGCCCCTCTGAAATAAGATATTGGATTTAATAAATATAAAAAAACAAAATTTTAGAAATTTGGATGTAAATAT
>JABUQX010012312.1:0-10000 GCA_015478945.1 Trachelipus rathkii
TGCAACCCTAATTTTTGGCAACCCTAATTTTGGCAACCCTTAATTATTAATGGCAACTCTTGATGCAACCCTTCGAAGAAGGTTGCGCCAACGGTTGCTCGTGAGCAACCGTCGTACGTATCCACCCTAATTTTTTCGACCAACCTTTGGTTCCATGGGTCAATTTGGCCCACCCTAATTTTTCTGCCACCTTTAGGGTAGCCCTATTTTTGATTCGTTACTCTTTTTTTGTTCCTGCCTTTTCTCCCCAAAGCTTGCCAGGATACCAGGCAATTTTGACCCACGGAATTTTTTGTCCTTTAGAGGCTTAGCCCTTTTTTGATGTCTTAACCTTGTTGACCATGATATTTTCGGCCTTGACCTTACCAGATACCATGGGTCAATTTGGCCCACGCTAATTTTTGTGGATCGTGCCCCACCCGTCACATATTTCTTTCCTAACTTAAACGTATGTATGGATCTATCCTAAATTGAACACCTACACACGCGGCGCAACACACACAACAACATCACACACACACACTTACACTTTACACACATTCACTATACACACACATATACTTACACTCACACAGATTTACTACACTCTATACACACATTCACTATACATTATACACCCATTCACTATGACACTTACATTTACACATAGACACTTACATTTACACTTATACACACACAGTACAAAACACACTGACCAACCGTTAGAGGCTCCGCTCATATTTATACTCAGAGCATTATTGATGACTCATCTTTTATGACGTCATCTTTACGTTCATCTTTGATGGTGCCTATATGATGGTTCAAGTTTGATGGCTCCGATCACCGTAAGAGTTAATCTAGTGAATTTCTATTAGTGTTCATGAGTATTCTACGAGTATTAGTATGAGTGCCAGGTGAGTGCCAGTGAAGTCCCAAGAGTGCCAATGGATTCCAGTGGAGTTCAGATGAGTGCCAAGTTGAGTGCCACATAGGCCAAGTGGAGTCGCGACATAGCTGCCAACTGAGTGCCACATTTTTCAAGCCTTTTATAGCCCCCCTGAGCCCCGAATGTGCCTAATATGGGTGTCTACCCTAGGTTAATAAAGGTCATAGAGAATCGATTGGTGATATATTACAAGTGTTAGGATGCTTCCTACTAGAGTTATCGTTTTTTCGTAGCACTTCTAGCACGGAAGAATATATATCTAAAGAGTATACACATTTGAGACATGACCGCAAACGTTTTCAGATGTCCGCGTCCGCAGTGAACCCCACCGCGAAACCGCCCGCCGCGTCCGCCCGCAGGCCGCGTACCAGCCCGCCGGTTGCGCCCGCAGGCGCAGTATTTCCGCGTAACCGCGGCCGCGTGCGCCCGCAGGCGCCAATATTTCCGCGCGAACAAAAAAATATGATATTCAATGTAAACTATTCAATCAGTATTTTTTTCTGATAATTTATGTGATCATTCAATTTTTTACTACAATTGTACGAATTTTATTAAAAACATAATTTTACATACCTTAAAGCAGAAATCAGTAAATCAATAGAGTGTGTATTACCTACACCCAAGGATTAGATGTTTTGTTTACTGCTTACTGCCCTTTAACTCATGTTTTACTGCTTTAACTGATTATTTTACTGCTTTACAGTTTGTAACTCATATGCTTTACTATTGAGCTGATATATTTATTAACTTCTATGTCTTCTCCAATAGTTAGCAGTTCGCTCAAATACTTTTAATTTATTTTTATTTTATATTATTTTAAAAATATAATTCAACGACATAATAAGGTGATATACAGTATAAACATTTTATTTTACTGAATCTTGTCCGAAATTCTATTAATTTATCGTATCTTCACTAATTAAGAAATTAGTACAATTAGTAGTTTTTCATTTTAAAATGCAATCATAACAATAGAAAATAGCATAGTCTAGAAACCTTTTGACAACTGTCCTCTAGATATATTTATAGTTATGAAAGCATACGTTATTTAAAAGCACATAAAAGTATTTCATAGGGAAGCTCCCACCAAATTAGAAATAATGGGTTGAACAGTGTAAGACATAGTTTTCACACAAATTACATTTATCAAGATCTTAAAGCGATGTTTATACAGGCATAATTATACAACTGTGAACATTTTAAGTTCAAAAGAAATCATGTCGAGAAAACACCATCGTTTTTTTGCCCTATAAACAGGAAATCCAATGTCCTGTTGTGGTGATGTGACGAGGCAATGTATTGAATATCAAGCAGGTATCCTTCTCCAACTCTACAGAGTTTATTTCGTTAATAGCGAACACTCCTAAAACGCGAGGAGTTTTTTTTTACACACCAATTTTATTTCCTCTTCTATTCTCTCTAATATGAAAAATTACTTACTTCCTCTGTCAATTTCAATGAGTGGATGCTTAAAGATAGACCCTCACAAATGAGCTGTATTGGACAGTTATCCATTGGTTTACTCATCCTAATCATACCCTTTTTCTCAAATGGTTAAATGAATTAGGGCTGATACAAGACTGAAGGCAGCTGTGAGGATAGGATATAAATTACTTATTCTTTGCGCTATTCTGCAAGAATTTAAGCCTGTACCCACTATCATACATGATACGTATGGCTATAAGTCGTAATAAGGACGAGTACAGAAGAGAAGGTCTCCGTTGATATACACATTTCTATAATCACTCCGTGAGGAAGTCCGTTACAATGTAAACTGATAAACCTCTAACCCGAAAGTGTGAATTTATAGGGTGATTTTTATTAAATAAATCCGATTACGTAATGTTCCACAATCCCTAATATTACTTTCTGTGGTAAATTTCGTTCACAATGTTAGGGATATTGATGCTCGATAATCCTTGAGTGAAAATAAAAATCTTGGTATCACTCATACTCGGGACCTTCTCTATAGTATTCAAAAGCGAATTTCAATTTCCAATGCAGCCTGTGGTGGATAATTTCACTTTTGCTGACATAAGATAAGCCTCCAACCAGTTTGAAAACAGTTACTGACAACAGCTGTAGCAGTAGGTTTACTTTATTTAAAGCACAATAATCTCTTATTTGAGCAATTTTAAAATGATATCTAGTATTCTAATGATGGTAGAATGAGTCTTTCTTGAGTAGAAGATACTCGCCATTTAATCGATCCGTAAAAATATAAGTAGTATTTATGACTTAGCTCTTATCCTAAGTGCAGCTTTCTATTGAAACTGATAAAACACATGATTGGAGGATGAGACTGTTTTAGCGGTCGTCGAATATTTAACAAATCTCTATTTAGCTTCTATAAGGATATTACCGCTGACGCCGCTAGTGAAGTTCACGTTAATTATAGCTTCAACCTGGGTTGAAACATAGGTATACAGAAATTTGGAACTTATGTCTATACTATATGGTCATCACCCGAAGGAAAATCTGTACCATCAGGTTTTGGTCAATTTCGTTTTTACATATTAAAACACATTAGAGGGGTCTAGGTAATGATCAGAAGTACCTGGAATAATGAGTACCTAGAGGAACATCTGTATTGGTAAATGAATGCATAGGATTTTAATACTGATAAAGTTTGAATCGCTAACGCTAATCTGTGTAGGGTCATGGAAGAAAAGAGATCCAATTCACTCTTACAACCAACAGACTATAAGGATGAAGGAAATGCATCTGGTATGTGCCTGGTCGTATAATGAGCATTTTCATGAAAAAATTACTTATTCATACAGTAATACACTCGTGTAAATAATGTAAATAATCTCAGTTAGTAATTAAATAGCATATACATCAATACATTTTTCTTTAGAGGGTTTTTCAGCTTAGTCTTTTTCTAATGACAATCTTCTTGTTGCCTCGACCATCGACCTGAAATTTTTCGCCTTATTTTTCGCTTAAACATCCCAATCAGTCTCATCTTAAACATCGGCGATACGTCTTTTTAGTGCTGTACGAGATGTATTCCTGCAGCAATATCTTGAATAGTCCAAATGTTACAATCCTGTTCTTCATAGCTTTTTAGTTCACTAGTATCTATCTCACATCCCCCTCCTTTTTTCTGAGTTAGATGGCCTTTTTTGCACTTTCTCTCTATTTATTTCATTGTGCAAACCAGATATTCCTCACCTAAGGCCTACTCCCCCTCTGTCTATTCTTTGGATTCTTGGCATGTACCAGTACCTTTCTTTCTTCTATTGTTTCGTTTATTACAGCATGTGCTTTCATAATATTATACGAGCAACTTATTAAGGTTAAATATAGAGCTTTGTATTGTGATACATATCCTTGCATTTTTGTATTAGTAAAAAACAATGAATTTCCTGAAACAGATAACTTCTTGGACAAACTAACAGATGAAATAGCATCGTACAGTCCTAATTCTTACAGTAAGCCCTTTATTTACACAGGTCTTAAGTCTTATGAAGTTATACCATTAGTCTCTTGGGGAAAATATAATCTACATCTAATAAAGGGCTTATCATTACTCTACATATTTGACTATCATCAATATATTTGTATATACATAAGCCTACCTGAATCAAGATTGGAGCATACTCGGATGGGGTGGAGGTACATTGGGTATTTGTAAATGCAGATTTACTCATCATGCTTCAAGTCTTTTTTGTCATGTGGAGTCATGCGGTTATACTCCACAGTCCACAGATTGTATAACCCTCTTCAACATATTAGGGATATCATGAAGTATATCCAACTCAGCATCACGTCTACGAATATGTTTACGCTCCATGGTGATCAGTTCGAGAAAAAAATGTCGACCGGTCCGTTAGGTAACATTTTTACTGTGTTTCTAATTGGTATTACTTAATAGACTTTTTTTTGACTTAGTCTCAACTTGTTCCTCTCTATCTTCATATTGGTACCGTCTTAACACGTAGTTATGTCACCTTCAGAACACAAGATGCAAACTAGATCATATTCTCTATGGTTTTTGTTATATCAATGTTTATATCATTATACTGTTTCTCCATAGACTCAAATTGGAATAAAAGTTGAACGTGACATTTTGAGAGAAACTGAGAAAATCGACTAGCAAGATTGTTAAAATTCTTCAAAGAATCTACGAGAATGAGATAATTGTTTTGAGTAATATATGCCTTACAAAATGAAATATGCCATTAATGGAAACCAAAAGAAAGAGAGTAATAGAACATGAACCTATGGTAACCAGAATTTTTTTTTTTATTTCTTCTATATAACTAAAGAATTACCCTCCACAACGGCGGTTAAAAATAACTTAAAGTAATGGAGTAACAGAGTCGGGGTTTATTCTCTCGACCTATACCGGGGAACGGACGGGGGGACTTACATCCACCCCATCTGATCCCTCCGTCAGGCTCAGAGAACCCTCACCTCTAAAAAGGATATAAAATAAAGAAAAATATAATCTATTTTCTATATCCAAAGTAGTATTATATATTATTGAGATACTATTTGAGAGATCACTACTCTAAGCTTACTTCTACGAGTAATGAATCTAATGCAGGGATTTCAAGGTCTAATATCACAGTCAGTAACGCCTTTGCAATATCGAGAGATATAAATATTTATAATAACAAATGTATTATATATAGGAATTTGTACACAATAAACAAATATATAGACATAAAATAAAACCAATAAAATTTTAAGTTTGTGTTATATCGATGAAATTGCTTGCTGATATTAAAATTTCCTATATAAATGTTATTTATTTCCTCTGTAGAATTTGATATAATATAGTGTATTTTAATAGTTACATGGCCAGTACCTCTTCGGGATGCTGGCCATATTATATATATATATATATCTAATATTTATAAGTTGTATAATAATTTTATGTAATTAAAAATATTATACACTTTATATATATATAGTATATATATTTATATATATTAATATATTATTTATTATATATAATATATATAATAATTAATTATAATATTATATATAATATAATTTATTTAATATTATATATATTAATATATGTTATATAAATTATAATATATATATATTATATATAATATATATAAATATATTTATATATATATTAATATATAATTATAATATTAATTATTTATATAATTTATAATTATATTATAATATATATTTAATATATTCATATATATTAATATAAATTATAATATATAATATATATATTAACTATATATAATATTTAAAAGACATGTTTAAGATTTGTACTGGGATACATGCAGACGACAGGCTCCTTACTTTATATTCATTACGTATTTGTATATATAGTTTTATATAAATAATTTATATTAAATATAGTATATTCATTTATTGAATTTTTAATATTTAATATATAATTATTTCCTTTTAATTTATATTTACGTATATTATATATATATATATAATTATATATATATATTATATATTTATATATATCCGCTCTAGTATTTAGGGGTTAGTTATATATACCGTACTGAAAATCTGAGCACACTATGCGACGAGAAAGGTAAAAGTACTGTAACGCCCACATACGGAACGGGAGCTAGGATCAAAAAATATTTAACTTTTTTTTCAAGCAAAGAGTAAAGGTGTCTTCTCACCGTTGGTAACATTAAATAGATGTTTTTGGTGACGAAATATGAATTTTTTTCCTTGAGCAACCTAACCGCAACCTAACCGAACCTAAGAACCTAAATTAACTTTTTAAGCTGAAATGTACACTTTTCTTCGGGATATGTAAATAACCTAACCTAATTTTGCCCCTAGAACATAGGTAAACACAAAAAAAAATATCAAATTCATTTTAGTTATATAATTTTCCTACATATCTGATTCATATGATGCTACTGTGAATTTTTTTTTTTTATCCGACCGTGCGGCGCAGCGCTTTCGAGAGGTTGCGGCGTTAATGCTAACCTGTGTCCATAATGAATGTGTGTGGTGTGTGTGTGCGTGTTGAAGTGAATACTTCCCAAAGACTCCGCATGATAAGCGTAAAAAAGTACGTGTTGTACCCCACGAAAAAAATAACATATTTGGATCGTCATAAAAATTTTAGTAAACAATATAAAAATTCAATTATTTTAATTAAAAAACTTATTGTAAAACGATATCTTATTGTGTTGCGCTCCCCCCACCCACCTAAAATAAAATTAATTGTTGCCGAAGCACTAATTGTACAATAAGTTGAATTTTTTTCCTCCGGCAGAAAAACTTTAAGCCAATTGAGCAACAAACTACATTCACAATTGCTAAAAGAGTTCGGAATAAAAAATCTCCTCTTAAGTTCATTTTTTTACATAACACACACACTCACACACACAAACTATAGTGAATATTCACATTAATATTTATATGAAATTCAGAATAAAATAAATTATTATAATTGAAAAATTTATGATTTGTTATTGTTAATTGCGCCTATTTGGATTTGCAGTGGTGAACATATATAACATTTACTCTGGAGACATAGAGCAACGGCGATTGAAATTCGTTTATTTGATAATTTTTTACCTCATTTATGATATCCATAATTTTTTTACTGATCTTTTCTCGTTTTTTTTTCATAATTTTTCTTTTTTATTTTTTTTTTTTAGATAAGGTATACATTAAATTATAGCCTTTCCTCTCTGTACACTATCGCTCAAAGATTGATTTCGATATAGTTCGGGTGTCTCCTTAGCCGACTGAGAGATGATGAGATCGACGTCCATCTAATTAATCTCTCTTCTTCTCTCTTCTCAGGAATCATCATTTTGGGGAGATCATTACAGGACTCTTTACCAAATAAATATATGAATATAGAGTTATAAAATAATTTTCTCATGTCGATTTAATATACAACTCTCGTCTACTAAATAAGATATAATAAAATTATTATGAACAATTTCTTGTTTTATTTTATGACTACTTATTTCGTGTCTTCAATTTTGATTTGTACCTTTACTTTTTTTGTTAGGATACATTTAGAATTTTATTTAGTTTTTCTCTTGGATTTGATACACCTAGATTTACAGTTTTAATTCTTCAATTAATTTTTTAGCTTTTTCTCTTATTTTTTAATTTTTTTTTTTATGTTTTTAATTGCTGATTTTGCTCTTGTATTAAGTTTTGTGCATATGATAGGGCTGTCCTCTTATATGCTATAATTCTTTATTTAGGTGAAGGTGTTTCTTACCATATTTTTCTCATTTCGCTAATATATTTATAATATATATTTTATTTTTTTTATATATTTTTACTTATCTTTAATACGTTTTTCTGAATATAAATATTCTTTCTGTTGATTTGTATTTTAAATATGTATTTTATATTACACTAAGTGAATTTTTTTTATTTTTTTAAATGCGCAAAGTTTTTTGCTTTTTTTAGTAAGATGTTTTTACCATGTTAAATAAAATTTTATATTTTTAACTGTTTTTAATGTGTATTTTATAATATTTGTTTATTATCATCGTTATTATTATATTTACTACAAGATAGTAATCCATTATAATATCATATGTAATTATAAATATATATATATATATATATATATTATTTATTATATATATAATATATATATTATGCATATATATAAATTACTATATATATATCCATAGCTACTTAGAGTCTCATTAAAAATCTACTAACAAGCATATTATATAATTCTCTATAATTATATATATCTAATATTTTATAAATATTCTTACATATTACCTCACACCTCATTTTGTCTCGACCATACCTACGTACCTTGTTAGGACCGTAAGATAAACCTGTCAAGTATAAATGCTCTTTACAAGCAAATATTCACCTTCCAGATCCACTCACACCGGCTCTTCATAATAGTGGCCGTCTACACCTATGTCCACAATTCCTCCATGTCGATTCCTCCCCTCGACGCCATTGGCCAATCTCTTTCCCTACCACGCAGTCTCTCTCTCTATCTTTTTCTTGGTCTTCCCACTGTCCGCTCGCCATAGGTCTCGTCTCAATTAAGTAATCTCCTCTCTCCGGGGTCGTATCTTCCATGCCTCAATTCTTCGCACATATATCGCATGCCCTATTATCATCCATCTCTACCGCTGGTTCTTCTCGAGATGTCAGTTCCATTATTGTGACCGTGCCGCATATTCCGGCCCAGCCTCTTCTATTGATTTGCTTCAAACTCCTAACCCCTCGTCTCTTCTCCAGCGTTTCACTTCTATATTACCTTCTATATTCAATCTCAAACACTCCGTGCGATCTCCCAGTCAGCCTCAATTTTTTACTAAACAGTAATGGTCTCACTGAGTATTTGTTCGTTTAAGCCCTAAGATCCAACAAGATCCTTTAGTTAGCAAGCGACCCATGTCACCTAATGGTAAAAGTTCAATGCCGGTCGTAGGATGGTCCGTGTTGTATATATATTGTCACTTTTTCTGTACTGCCATCCGATGATCGTCACTAGCTTGATGTAAATGGCGCTTGCCTCTCTGTCTTCAGAAATGTTTGTGAATTATTTGCTTAAAAGTCACTCAGCAAATATCAAATAATATCGGTAAACTATATATATATATAACATTCCTTTGTAAGTATTTTTCGACTATATATTCTCTTCCATTCACTTCTATGTTTTGAATATCTATCACTATAATACCTTTTACTTCAATGAAAATATCACTTACCTAGATATTAATTGAATCTATACTGGCTCATGTTATATTACAATATGTATAATTCACCTTCTAGTCTATATTTACCGTCATTGTTACTCTACTATGTGTACCAATCTAGATAATCATTAAATCGCCATTTAATTCATATATATCTTTTACGTGATCTTACTCGCGGGTGAGAATTTGAGTGTTTCTAATTTATCCACTAATATAGTTTAATATACTATCCAACAAATCATAATTTCATTCCAAAGAATGTCACAGGATTGTATTTTAGTTAGTAGTTCATTTAGTAATTATAATTGATTTCCTTATTGTCACTATATATATTTATATAATAACATGATATAGACCGCTCAGTAGCGTACGTGTTAATTCCTGAACGTATACGAAGGCCCAGTGTTTAAATTTTCTC
>JABUQX010012312.1:15000-20000 GCA_015478945.1 Trachelipus rathkii
TAAGTGAATTATAAAAGGATATAAAGTTACAACACCTTTAAAAATAATTTAAATATTATATGAGACTTCATTTTAAAAACATTTAGAATAATATCACAAGCCTTAGGAATTGTTATTTTGAATTTCAAAATAACTATACGGAAAGTATGTCAACATATAACGCAGAGCTTATGAACAAATAAATATGGTATCTTAAGTTTTTTTCTTTTTCTTTTTCGATGAAACAGGTTATGAACAAATCAGTCGATCGAATTTTTATTCGATCATGAAATTTTGAGGAAACTATAATTTAATCTGAAGCTTCAGAGTTCAATGCAAAAGATCAGAAGCTTCAGAATTACGTATGGATGCTATTCATTATAAAGAATATTCCGATAAACACATTCATTTTATTCTACATAAATATTTCCTCGCATGTTTACGTTTATAACTGGTCTTCCAGCTTAATGTTTCCGAATGAAATTTTTTAAATTTTCTTGAAAGTATTAAATAAAGATTACTACATACTTACAAATCAATACAATTATTAAATAAGTCGTTTTAAGGTCAGAGGCTTTACTTTTGAGAATTGATTAAGAAAAGTTTTTAATAATAATAAGCAAAGCTTTCATATTCATCCCTTTTATATGGTTCAAAGAGGAAACTTATTTACAGTTCACTGAATAATTACAATTATTAAATAAGTCATTTTAAGGTCAGAGGCTTTAATTTTGAGAATTGGATTAAGAAAAGTTTTTAATAATAATTAGAAAAGCTTTCATTTTCATCACCTAAATGGTTCAAATAGGAAACTTATTTACAGTTCAATTGAAAACATATATATATAATGCTGGGATAATTACTTTATATTTCTTTCTTATGTATGATTAGTAATTTCACTTCAAATGTCTTTAAATTATAAACTACAATAGGGACTTATCATTTCCTTCGATGATAACACACCTTGATACCCTTAACATTGAAAATTACGTTGAAACATAACCACAGTATAAATTTTTTTATACTATGGCATAACTTGCACTACAAATAAGAAAATTATCCACATTCATTAGATAGCTTTTAAGATTTAAAGAAAAAATTTTCCAAACTAAGTTTATTAAAAATGATATTATAAAGGTTGGTTATATTTATTTAAAATTTTTTATTAAGTATTAAAAAAAATTTACGCTAAAATATTAAAAAAACTTTTTATTCTATAAAAATAATTAATCTTCCTTATGTTCTTTTTTTTTGACAGTTTTCTTTGGCAGAAGAATCTTTTCGATATGGGGAAGAACGCCACCCTGGCTAATTGTTACATGCTTAAGAAGTTGGTCTATTTCTTCGTCTGATTTAACTGCCAAAAGTATATGCCTACCGGTTATTATTTTTTTATTATTATCCTTTGCGGCCTTTCCAGCGAATTCCAGCAATTCTGCTACCAGGTACTCAAGAACTGCGGCCAAATATATCCCAGCTGGTTTTCCGACGCGTTTTGCATATTTTCCTAGTTTTAAATGTCTTAAAACTCTACTAGCTGACAACATGAGACCTGATCGCTTAGATAAAGTTTTCTTTATCTTTTTCAACTCTTTTCCACGGCCAGTCATAATTTAACTTCACGTTTTGAATTACTAAGTTAATATTCCTGCAAAGAAAGAATGTTACTTGAAAAAATTATTTATACTCAGTTCGCATAATTCCTTCGTCGCGAGATTTAAACTAAAAAGGCCATATCAAGTATAATTTTACTTTAAGTTAATATTTCATGCCAAGTTATATTTAATGGTGGGATAATTATGTTCACTAGTAAAATAACTAGCTGCATAAGTAATATTTTAGAAAAGGCAAGATGGTTTTAAATTTTATCCTTTCGTTCTTAGAATAGTTAAATCCAAACAGCTTTTAAAATTTTTATTTCAATTTTAAAAATTAATATAATATATATATATATATATTATAATATATATATATATATATATATATATATACTATTATATATATATTATATATTATATATATTATATACAGGCTATATATATATATACATATATATATATATCATATATATATATTACATATATATTATATATATATATATATATATATTATATATATATAATATATATATATAAGATATATTATATATAAATATATATATATATATATATATAATATATATATATTATATATATATAGATATATATTATTTATATTATATATATTATATATATATATCATATAGAGGTGAAACTAAAGAAGTTACCCGCATGACTATCTCAAAAACTAAGATTAGTACAAGCAACTGATTAACATATATGGAATCAGGCGTAATAAATTTGTATGGAAAATGCAAAAAAAAAATTTTTTTATTTTTTTTTATTTTTTTATTATCCTCCAAAACTACGATAGGAACAAGAAAACTAATACATATTTACAATCAGCGTATGAAATATGTATGAAAAAGTTGTTTTTTAAACTAAAAGAATACCCCAGGTTAAACCACAAAGATGCAAAGAGTCGGGGCCTCTCGGCCTCTGGGGGACGACGGGGTAGGACTACTTCCCCCCCTCCGGGAGGGCCTCCGGAACCCCCGCTCTTTTGGTATTTGGGTGGGTGGGGTTCCTCCGCCTCCCTACGGGCGTCTGGAAAAAGTCCCCCCTGTCCACCGTCGGCTCGACCCCTAAAAAATTTATACGCTGATCCATATGGATGTTATTAGTTTTCTTGTACCTATATTAGTTTTGGAGATATAAAAAAAACAAATTTTTTTTTCATTTCCATACAAATTTCATACGCTGGTTCCATATATGTTATCAGTTTTCTTGTACCTATCTTAGTTTTCGAGATATCATCGGGTAACTTCTTAAAGGGTTTTTTGGGGGGGGGGGGGCCATATATATATATATATATAATTATATATATATATATATATATATATATACTATATTATATACATATAATATATATTAATATATATTAATATATATATATATATATATTTATATATATTTATTATAATATTATATTATATATATATATATTATATATATATATATATATATTATATATATATATAGATATATATATATATAATATATATATATATATATATATATATATTAATTATATAATAATATATATATAAAATACTTACTCGGTATAGTAGCGCAGAGGGTTCACCCCGATTTTTATAAAGATCACAGGAGTATACTCTAGAAAATAATGAATAAAAAAAAACGTAGCGCTCTCTTTAGGAAAACAAGTTACAGCCTCTCAAAGTTTCTTAAAACTCCCATAGACTTTTAATTTTTTGATCCATCAAGGTTAGGTCTTCATATCAGGCCCTCTAGTTCAGGTGTAATGATACGTTTTGTTAGGTGTACACACAGAAAATCTATGTATAGCTAACGAAAATCTATCCATAACGCATGGATAAAATAGATGGCTCTTTAAAAACGACCACGAGGCCATTAAATTTTAATATTATAATAAGAAAGCATATTGGGAAATTTTAAACTTTCTAAGAGGCTAACTTTTTTTCCTAAGACTTAAATCATTTTAGTTTTCTTTAAGCTTCATTATTTTTAGAGTATATCCTGCGATTTTATTTAATTTTTTTTTATAAGAAAATCCTATGGGAGTTTTAACAACTGAGGCTGTAATTTTTTTTTCCTAATTATTTTTTTACAGTATATCCTATGATTGTTATAAAAACCGGGGGTGAAGCCCCTCTGCGCTTACTGATTAACCTAAACACTTCTTAAAATAACCACAATTCCTTCGTAATTTTATTGTAGAGGGAATAAAATAATAATGAAGGTCATGTCACATCATAATCTAGTATTTTTTAATACCAAAAATTTAACGATTTATATACATTTAAATGCCTATATTTAAAGGTATATTAAATACTTATTTCAAAATATCTGTAAGCAGATGGATTACGATACTCAAAAGTAATTCTCAAATGTTAAACATTGTTTATTCTCAAACAAACATTTCAGAACTTTAAAAGAAAGATATCAAATGTATATAATATCTACAACATCTCGTAAATTTATTGTTTAACTTTAGGCATAATTCAGCCACTTAAATTTTAACAATGTAGATCAGAATAACCTTAGAAGTAATACTTAGTATAACCTTCGTTAAGGGAAAAAGGATTTTTAATACGATTCTGGATTTGAAGACAACGATAATTTCAGATAAACCAAGATTTCTAAACTTTAAAATTTTAAATTAAAAATATAACTATTATAAAAACTTTAAAACTCTTTCCCATCAATTAAAGGTAATAAAAATAAATGGAGAGATGAATATCTGTAAATAATGCAATTAAATTCAGCTATTATGGAAAATTCATTTACAACATAAAATAAAATTTAAATTAAAAGGAATTTAATATTCAATATTGAAGCTTTCTCCCACTGAATTTTTGAGAGATGTGGTTTTTTTTAAAAATCACTTGAACTAAAGTGCAAGATTTATATTCGTAAATTGTTATATTTTAAATTATTATTATTGTTGTTGTACTTTTACCCAAGAAATAATTAATAATATATATATATATATATTATAATTATATAATAGTAAATTACTTAATTATAAAATGCTTCCTTTGCTTTTTGAGCTCAAATATATATATACTACTGTTGTAATATATACGTAAGTATATATACTATATATTATAATACTATACGCTATATATATAGCTATACTATATATAATATATGAATATTATATTATATATATATATATAATATATATTATATATAGATATTTTTTATTGTGTATATACTTTATATATATTACTATATACTACCGACACTAATGACTCTAATATACTTATATGACGAGATTGTTATATTAGTTTATTGATTATGCCCTCATATATACTACAGATAAAGGTATTATTCTATTATATTGGAGAAGTGCCATACCTCTCAGTATATATTTCTCCGAATTGATTAGAGACCTTATTCAGAATGGCAGTAATAAAGGTACTTCGCTAGAAAATA
>JABUQX010012312.1:25000-35000 GCA_015478945.1 Trachelipus rathkii
TTTAAGAGAACTTTAATAAATCTTAATTTATTTATTAATTGAAGTTGAAAGGGTGAAAAAACCAGAAAATTTTATACAATATATATAATATATATATATAATATATATATAATAATATATATATATATTATATATATATAATTATTAAATATATTAATATATTATATTAATATATATATATATATATATATAATATATATATATATATAAATATCATATATATATTATAATAATAATATATATATATATAATTATAATATATATATTAATAATTATATATATATATCATAATATATAATATTATATATATATATATATATATATATATATATATATATATAATAAATATATAATATATTAATATATTATATAATATATTATATATAATATATATATATATATATATATATATTATATATATATATTATATGAGCATAAGCAATAAACTAACTTGGAAACCTCATATCAAAATGGTTGCCAAGGTGGCCTTAAAAAACTGCGAGTTCTGTTCAGATTGCGGGAATTGTTTTTTTTTTATGAAGTTACTCCAATTATACAGAGATCTTATCCGCCCACATTTGGGGGGGGTGCTACGGTTCAAAACATCTTTCGGATGGGATTGAGTGAAAGGTTTAAAGACTAATAAACTGTACCCTACTTTTAAACTCTGTTGACCCTCGATCTCTGTAACGGGATGTTGATTGCATTATCTCTTTTGCTTTAGGTCAGTGGTGCCCAACCTTTTGTATCTCGAGCAAATTCAGAATTTTAAAATTTTAGGCGAGCCACTAATAAACATTAATTAGTCATGTACGTACGCTCGTTTGTACGTACTCATGTTGCAAATGCAACATTTGCAATATTTGCAACTCGGCTAGTCGTACTTGTAACTACTGATGATATTCATAAAGAATATTCCGATAAACACATTCATTTTATTCTACATACTAAATATTTCCTCGCATGTTAACGTTTATAACTTGGTCCTCCATCTTAATTGTTCATGAATGAAATTTTAAATTTTTTTTGAAAGAGTATTAGCAAGATGATTATTTGGTTACTTAAAGGAAAACTAATTACAATTATTAAATATGTCATTTTAAGGTCAAGGCTTTATTTTGAGTAGTATTGGATTAAGAGAATTTTTAATAAATAATAGTACAGCACAAATTTTCGTTCTTTAAATTTTCCTCGGTCATTTTACCTCACTTAAAGCTATATATATGATATATATATATATATTATAAATATATATATATGAGTATATATATATATATATATATATATGTATTATATATATATATATATATATATAACTATATATATATAATAATATATATATTATAATATAATAATATATATAAATATATATATATATATAAATGATAAATATATTAATATAATAAATTATATTATAATTAAATATTATATTACATATATATATAATATATATATATACAAGATATATATTAATATCTAAGATAGGGTATATAATCGAATAACAATACATAAGTGCATGTATGAGCAGATGATGATTAGTAGCCCCCTTATATACTATTACTTAATTATATATATATATATACCCTAGAATAGTTATTGTATATATATATATATTTACTATTATATATATATTATATAATTCTATATTTATTATATATTAAATAATAATATATTATATATTAAAAAATTGAGTATATATATAAAATTTAAATATATAATATTTATACATACTAAGTCTTATTTTATTAATATTTTTGCAAGTGAAAAAAGAAATATACTGTATATTAATATACTATACTTATTAATAATTAATATAATTTATAAAGAAATTATGACAACATATATATTATATATATTATATTATATATACCCATATATAGATACGTAATATAGATATTATATATATATACTATATAACTACTTATTCACGTAATACTAATACTATATCATTTACCATCTCCCAATGTAGGGCTTTACATCCCCTGTACTGTAGGAACTAGCCAATTTTCTTCCTCAAGCCTTACACCCCAAATTTTCTATCGATCCGACGAAGCACCCTAGAAATCAACTTTTTCTGCGCGCTCAATGGTGTTTCTCTCTTTGAAAGCAGTCCTTGAGAGATCATACACTTCAGTTAGGCGTTTTCTCACTCCTTTCTGCTTACGGTTAAGAGTGTGAACATTCTTCTTCCTATAAGTGATATATGAGAAAATTATATTACTCTATTTAAACTTTCGTTTTATATTATTAGTAAGGTCACTTCAATGTCTGTAAATTATTAACTACAAATAATAGGGACTTTAGTATTATACACTCTCTAAAGATATACCACCTTTTATATCCCCTTATAACATTGAATACGTATTGAACAATCCATCTCAATTAGAAGAGATGTTAACCAGCAACTAACTTGTAACTAACATATATAAGAAAAAAATATATCCAACATACATTAGTTAGTATACAGCAATGATCCTAAAGAAAAAAATTCCACATACTAAGTTATAAAAATGATATGTTAGTAACAGATACCTTCGTTTGAGTATTTACAGGTTTAAAAAATTTTATATACGCAAGTATTAAAAAAATTTTACGCTAAAATATTAAAAAAAAAACTATTAGTCTCTATTAAAATAATTAACTTCCTTTAGTTCTTTTTTGTGGTAGTTTTCTTGGCAGAAGTATATTTATTCAGTATATTGCGGTAAGAACGCCACCCTGGGTTTAATTATCGTTTACAAAACATTAAGTAAGTTCGCCGGTCATTTTCTTTTTCGTCGATTAACTTGCCAAAGTATATGGCCTACCGGTTGATTATTTGCTTATCGGATACTTTTCAGAGTTACCTTTTGGCGTGTCCCTATTCCCCAGCGTTAAATGTGTATCACTCGCTCAATTCTGCTACCAGGTAACATCAGACCCCCACCTCGGATACACACATTATGCCGCAAAAAAAGAATTTATCCTCATGGCTTGAGATTTTTCCGACGCGTTTTGCATATTTTCCTTTTTTTAAGTGTCTTAAAACTCTACTAGCTGACAACATGAGACCTGATCGCTTAGATAAAGTTTTCTTTATCTTTTTCAACTCTTTTCCACGGCCAGTCATAATTTAACTTCACGTTTTGAATTACTAAGTTAATATTCCTGCAAAGAAAGAATGTTACTTTTGAAAATTATCTAAAGTTCATTGTGAGCTTAATTCATTCGACTTTCCCTGCGATGCGATTAAACACTAACAAAGCCATATCAGTATAAATTTTACCTTTAAAGCTATATTTCATGCAAGTTATATTTGATGTTGGGATTAAGCTATCTTTACTACGTAAAATAACTAGCTGCATAAAGTAAATGTTTTTACAAAAGGCAAGATGGTTTTAAATTTTATATTTCATTTCTCTCAGAATAGTTAAATCCAAACCGCTTAAAATTTTTTATTCAAATGAGCGAAATTTCATATATTAATATATATATATATATAATATATATATATTTATATATACTATATATAGATAGATATATTAATATATATATATATATATATATACTGTATACGAAAAGTATATATATTAATGTACACATATACTATATATACTTAATGGAGGATATATATATATTTATATACTTTACCTTGAATTGCTTCTTAAAAACTTATGCTTCGGTTATAGTACGCCAGAGGGGCTTTCACCCCTGATTTTATATAAAAGACACAGGATATTATAACTCTAAAAAAATAATAATGAATAAAAAACACTGATGGACGGTCTCTTTGGAAAAAAATTTACAAGTCCTTTCCTCCAAGACTTAATTTTTGATCCGATTCAAGGTTGGTCTCATTTCAGGCCCTCTAGTTCAGGTTATGATACTTTTTGTTAGCGACAACAGAATTCTATGTATACATTAAGATCTTATTAACCTGACGAGATCACCTTAAAACGAGCACGAGGTCCATTAGTTGATTCATTAATTTTAAACAAGAAAGCCATATGGGGAAAATTTTAACTTTGAGAGGCTGTAACTTTTTTTCCTTAAAGCCTTAAATCATAGTTTTTTTTATGTCTTCAATTGTTATTATTTTTTTAGCAGTATATCTCTGTGATTTAAATTTTTATTTTTATGAACAGATACTTCGATTTGGGACCTTTTACTATGCGATGCAGATTTGAAACTACTTCCCTAAAGTCACAGCCACCGTGTTTTGTATTCATTATTATTTTTTTAGAGTATATCCTATGTGATTGTTATAAAAAATATCGAGGGGGTTGTAAGCCCCTCTGCGTACTATTACCAATACTTTACTTTAAATAACTACAATTCATTTGAATTTTATTTAGAGGGAATAAATATAAGAGGTCATGTCACATCATACTCTAGTATTTTTTAATACCAAAATTTTACTATTTATATACATTTAAATGCTTGTTCTACACGGATATTAACTTATTTCAAAATATCTGTTTAAACAGATGGATTACGATTTCAAAAGTTATCAAAATATTCTCATATTATTAAAGTTATTCTCATCGTTTATTCTCAAATAAACATTTCAGAACTTTAAAGGAAAGATATGAAATGTATATTATATCACAACATCTCGTAAATTTATAGTTTAACTTTATGCAACTAGTAACAGTTTCGCAATATTATAAATATTCTATATGCTATTAATCAATTAAATTTCGCTTACCCTTTTGATAAAGGGAAAAAGGATTTTTAGTACAAAGTCTGGGAATTATTGGTAAATTTCAGAATTAAGATACTTACTAAATTTAAAATATTTTAAAAACTGACTAAAAACTTTTAAGATAAATATATTTTTATAAAATGTCTCACTGGAGCTTCCGTACTCTTAAAAACAAGTAATAATTTCAGCTATTATGGAAATTCAATTACAACTAAATAAAATTTAAAATAAAGGTATGTTAATTTTAATATTGAAACTTCTTCCTTTAATTTGAGATCGATATTTTTTAAAACTTTACTTGTAACTTAAAAGTGGGAAAGACTTTAGCTCGTATATTGTTATATTTGAAATTTTAATTATTATTGTTGTTGTACTTTTCCTCATACTATATATATATATATATCATATATATCATTATTATAATAAAAGCAACATATAGAAGCTATAATACGCTTTTATAAGTTATTACTATTCTAACTATATACGTGTATACTAAAAACTATAGGATGTAACATTCGGCCAACAGCAGTTTAGTTTAAATCCTTATATGCTATATTATTTATATATTCATCATATATGTAAAGTGATGTTATATATTGCATTATTATATATTTAATAGTTATAAATAAGTAATTCTTATATTATATATATTATTATATGAATATTATACTATAATTATATCATATAATAGTATAGATAATATATTTCTATACTTATATATATATATATAATATATATATTATATATATATAATATATATATTATATAATTTAATATATTAATATAGTATTATATGTATATATTATAATGCGATAAGTAAGTGTATTATATGAATTATTATATTTATTGAATATAAATAGCTATTATAAAAGTATATATATACTTATATAATATATATCTATATAAGGAAAACAATCAACTATGAAACTTATTTATAAAAAAATATTACTATAGTAATATAGGTATATACGTCATACATTTTCTTAATTTCCATATATAAATTATAACATCCACATAAGTGACCGTATCAATAACCTAATAGTTTCATACATTAGCATGCTAGTATATAATATTATTACATAATATATATATATCATAATATACCAGTATACTCAATATTAGACAATATATATACCCAACACTCCCAAACTTATTAGCCCATATAAAATAATTATAATATACCATGATCCTGAGTTAAACCACTCCATATATATACTACCTCGCAAAGATATATATATTATATTAATATATATTAATATAATATATATATATATTATATATATATATATATATATATATAATAATTATATAATATATATATATATATATATAGTTTATATATATTGATTGATGTAGTTTATATAAAGCCAATAGATTTTTGTTAACCATTACGTTAAGATTAGAAAGCTCCAATTGTGTATAAACTTGCAAAGTTATTTAAATCATTTAATTTGTAAAATAGGTTCATTTATCAAGTATAAATTGCTGTTATACTTTATATCTGTGGCAGTCTAATTTGGGCCAATTTTGAACTTTTAACAAACCATTATTCGTTTAGTTTGTGTTATTATAGGAAGATATATTGTATTTGGTAGTGCCGCATGCTGAACAACGCCTATATGGCAAAACGATTTGGCTACATTCTGCAATTTGCGAATATATTGTAGTTTATTAATTGTAATTGGCAATTATTAAGTGTAATTCATTGATTACTATAGTAAACTGTGAGGATGAGTGGTTGCATATGTTTATGTTAAATATCGACGACGCTAGATATAACTTTATGCAAATTGGCTAGCCTTATTCGAAATGTCTAATTTTGTCATTTTCGAGGGCCCGTTATCGCCATCGATAATACTAAGCAAAAAATAAATACTAAGGGAAAAAAAATAAATACTAGGAAAATAATACATAAGAAAACAATAATAACTAAGAAAAATACTAAGAAAAAATACTAAGGAAAAATACTAAGAAAAAAATACTTTTAAGAAATACTATGATAATGTTCAATTCTTATACCAGCAAAACAAGAAAAGATACTATAAGAAAAAATACAATACACAAAAACAAACACAGTTAATAAATAATTAAGAAGAGTGTGTCTCTCAGAGCAACAAGGAAATAAAAATACTAAGGAAAATACTAAGAAGAAAATACTAAGAGGAAATACTAATAAGGGATACTAAGAAAAAATACTAAGAAAAAATACTAAGAAAAAAATACTAAGAAAAAAATACTGAGAAAAAAATACTAAGAAAAAAATACTAAGAGAAAATTCTAAGAAGAATACTAAGAAAAAAAAAAAATACTAAGAATAAAGTTTTAGCGGGGGTAAATCTTTGGGAGGGGAGAGGGAGAAGGGGGGAAGGGGTAGGGAATAAATATAAATTGAGGGAGTGTGGGTTTTAACCTTTTGAATTTTATATTGTATTTTAACCTTTTTATTGTTATTGTATTGGTTTGTATTATAATTTTAACCTTTTTATTGCTATTGTTATTATTTGGGGTGTGTTTCGTGAGCGGGGTGGTGGCCGTAGGTTTTGGGAGGTGCCTACGGTGGGGTGTCCCACAAAACGTACAGCCTAAGTGAAAAAGAGTGAGTGAAAATAGATATAGAAGAAGGGAAAGATGGGGAGGAGAGAGGTAATAAGGGTGGGATGTATGAACGTGAGAGGGGCAAACGAGGATTTGAAGAGGGAGGAAGTAGGGTTAATGTTCGAGGAAAAAAGGTTGGATGTGTTAGGGGTAACGGAAACTAAGCTAAAGGGAAAGAGGGAGATGGATTTTGGGAAATACAAGGGTATGATTTCAGGGGTGAACGAGAGAGTGAGGGGGAGGGAAGGGGTGGGAATAGTTATGAGGAAAGAGGTGTGGGAGAAGGTAAGGGTGTGTAGACAGGTGAGTTCGAGGGTAATGTGGGTAAAAGTGAAATTTGGGGGGGAAATGTGGGTGTTTATCTGCGCTTATGCACCAGTGAATGGAACGAGGGAGGAGGAGAGAGAGAGATTTTGGAATGAGGTGAATGAGTGTTGGGAAAGTTTCGGGGTAAATGACAAAATTTGTCTACTGGGAGATTTGAATGCAGGAGTGGGAAGGGAGGGGGTGGGAAGAATAATAGGACCATTTGGGGTAGGGGAGAGGAATGATAATGGGGAAAGTCTGATAGAGTTGTGTGTTGAAAAAAGAATGATAGTGGGGAACCTGGTTCAAAAAAAGTGAAAATCATAAGTATACATGGAAGAGTGAGATAACGGGGGGGAGGGCAGTACTGGATTATGTGTGTGTAAATGGGAAGGATAGAGGTAGATTACTAGATGTAAATGTATTTAGAGGGGCGGGGAGGGGGATATCGGATCACTATTTGGTGGTGGCTAGGTTAAGAGTGGGAGGAGAGGTGACGATTAGGGAAAGGGGGGAAAAGAGGAGAGTAGAGGTGATAAAGGTGGAAAAATTGGAGGAGACAGTGTGTAAGAGGGAGTTTAAGAGGGGTATGGAGGATAGGTGGAGAGATGTGAGAGGGACGGGAATTGGGGAGGTGGAGGGGGAGTGGATGAGATTTAAAGAGGCGGTATGTGAAGAGGCTAGAAGGGTATGTGGAGTAAAAAGGGTGGGTGTAAGCAGAAGGAAAGGGAGTGAATGGTGGAGTGAGGAGGTGAAGGAGGTGGGGTGGTGAAAAGGAAAAAGGAGGCTTATGTGAAATGGTTGGGAAGTAGGAGAGAGGGAAGCTGGGAGGAATATAGAAGGGTTAGAGTGGAAGCAAAGAGGGCGGTGGAGAGGGCGAAGAGAAGAGCAAAAGATGAGTGGTGTAGAAAGGTGACGGAAGATTTTGAATCGGGAAGCAAGATGTTCTGGAAAGAAGTAAATAAAAAAAGGAAGAAGAAGGAGGGGTTGGGGGAGAGGATTAAGGGAGGAGATGGGGAGTGGATAGGAGGAGAGGATAAGGTGAGGAAGAGGTGGGGGGAGTATTTTAGTGGATTACTAAATGAGGTGGGTGGGGGAGGGGAGGTTGTTTTGCAAGAGGCGAGGATGGGGGGTGAATTGGGGAGGGAGGGGGGGAGGAAATACAAATGGAGGAAATTATTAGGGCTTTGAACAAAGGAAAAAAAGGGAAGTCCGCAGGTATGGATGGGGTGAGAATGGAAATGTTACAGAATGGAGGTATAGGGGTGGAGGAATGGTTGTACAGGTTATATAATATATGTTGGAGGAGTGGTGAGGTACCACAGGATTGGGAGGATGGATGTTTGGTGCCCCTGTATAAGGGGAAAGGGGATAGGATGGAATGTGGGAATTATAGAGGTATATGTCTATTAAGTGTGGTAGGGAAAGTGTATGGTAGAATCCTGATTGAGAGAGTGAGAGGGTTAACGGAGGGAAGAATGGGTGAAGAACAAGGAGGATTTAGGGAGGGTAGAGGGTGTGTGGACCAGGTGTTCACACTAAAGATGCTTGTGGAGAAAAGTATAGAGAGGAAAGGGAAAGTGTATGGGTGTTTTTTAGATTTAGAGAAAGCATATGATAGAGTGAAGAGGGGGGAAATGTGGAGGGGGGGGTAAACTAGGTAAAGGTATTAGGGCCTTTTATAGGAACAGTAGAATGTGTGTGAGAGTGTTAGGAGGGGAGAGTGAGATGTTTGGGGTGGTGAGAGGACTGAGGCAGGGGTGTGTAATGTCGCCGTGGCTATTCAATTTGTTTATGGAGAGTGTTTGTAGAGGAATGGTGAGGGAGGGGAGGGGGGTGGAATTGACAAATGGGAATGCTAGAAGGGAAGTGAACATGATACTGTTTGCGGATGATACTGCCCTAGTGGCGAAGAACGCGGAAGAATTGAGGTATTTGGTGAGGGAGTTTGAGAGAATGTGCGGACAAAAGGGGCTTAAAATAAATCCTGGTAAGAGTAAAGTGTTAGTGTTTGAGGAGGAGGAAAGAGAGGAGGGGGAGGGGTTAGAGGTTAGAGTGGGGGGTGTAGTTTTGGAAGAAGTAAAGATGTTTAGATATTTAGGTATGGATTTGGGTAAGGGGGGAGGGATGAAGGAGGAGATAGAACATAGAGTAGGAGAAGGAATGAGAGCTTTGAGTGGTCTGAGAGAAGTATGGAAAGGGGGGATTTATCACAGAAAGTTAAGATAAGTATGTTTGAAAAAATTTGTGTACCAGCGGTGTTGTATGGGTGTGAAACAGTGGGGGTTGAATGCCAGGTCCAAGAAGAAGTTGGAAGTATTTGAGATGAAAGGGTTGAGAAGCAGTTTTGTGTGGGAGTTGGTAGAAGGAAGGGATTAGAATAGGGTGGTGAGGGAGAGATGTGATTGGAGGAAT
>JABUQX010012312.1:42500-58670 GCA_015478945.1 Trachelipus rathkii
AAATTGGCCAAATTACATAAATTACCATTTAATTTAATAAAAAAATATACACGCATAATAATTATTGATAATATTTCTTGAAACACATAATATATATAGTAAAGTTGACTTTTATAATAATAATAATATTCATCTTTAAAGGTAAAAAAAATTAATATTGAGATAAATAGTCAATTGTTAAATAATAGTTGATTTAATTAGTTTGCGCAAGTCAATTTTTTAGTTTGCGCAAGTTCTTTAAGTTAGATAGTGAAAGGGATTTTAAACGCAAAGCTTTTGATCTCCATTATGGTACGGATAGAGATGTTAATAACTTTTTCAAAATGTTATCAACATTTAAGCAACGTGAGTAAGTGTATGATTAATACTTTCTCAAATTTTTTATCGACAATATCCTGATATTTATGTTTTGTGTTTTTTTTTTGCCAAGTTCGAATGTGGGTTTTTTTTTTCCAATATGTGTCATAATGTTTTCACGAGCTATTCGTCACATTGTAGATGTTTAGGGAAGGTTTTCTGGCGGGGCGGGTTTACTTTGCGGTAGGTTGGTGTTCTAAGGTGAGTTTTTTCTGTTATCGTTTTAAAAGTCGTATTTTTAATATTAAATTTTCTGTTTAAATTTTTTCACCTACGACTTTGTCTTTATATCAGCTTTTTTGGTGCAAGAGAGATATCGGTTGATCTATTATATGTTCTGGTATCTTCATGTTGAGGCTCTTTTTGTTAGTTTAATTTATTCCACATATTTATTATAATTTTCCGTTGGCATCTTTATTATGGTATTTTTTTCCCTTTCTCATTTTCAAATTTTTCTTCTCTCACCTAATTTAAGACCTCTTTCTTTTTTATTTTAAATATGTTTTTGTAAAGTTTTTATCAGTATTCATTTCCATTTTTGATTTTCATTCCTGTTCTCGTAATAATTTCTTACATAATTTTTATAATTTTTTTCATAATACATAGTAATCTTCAGATTACTGTTCCACATATAAAATCTACAGCCACATCATATAACAAAACTATTCATCTCACTAGTCTGTGTATATATCACCAACTGGATAATTATTAACTATGCACTAAGTATAAGATGGGAGATCTCCCTAATTATGCGATGGTGTCTCTTTATTATAAACTGAATTAATCGCTTAGGTCAATATTTGAAGGATTCTATGATTTCTAGGATTCTTTTAGTATAATGCAACTCTTTATTAAATATTGTAATCATATATATATAGTTATATATATATTATTAAGTGCGTATAACATAATCCTATTCTCATCTGACCATAAATAATTGAAGGGATAGATGACATTCTTAAGTAGCATTAAAAATATAACATTAAATAATCATTAAGTGAAGTAACATTAATATTGACATTATACATTCATTAATCATTATAACCATTAAGTAAATGAAATCAAATGCAGCATTAACTGCTTTAAAAAGTCAAAATTAAATTATTAAATAATTTTACTTAAAAAATGTATCAAAAGAATCAAAAATAAAAACACAAATAACCAAAATAAGTCCTACCTGGCCAATGGTGTTGACCAGTTTTTTTTCTTACAGACAGCAGACTTTCACCAAAAGGACCCTTCACCTCAGGTTATCGAACGATGGTATACACTACCAAACCTCAATACTGCAAGTTCAAAATAAAAACAGCAATCCATTACTTAATACTCATTAGAGAAACAAAAAAAAAGAAAAATAAGAATATTAATAATAACCATAATAAGAACAATAGTCAACATCCATTAAATCCATTAATCTATTAATCAATTAATAATTCAAGTAATCATCAAAAATAAAAATACAACAAATAATAATTAAGTACTCTTACCACAGAAAGATTCCAAAACCACAAAGGAAGGTCCACAAAACCACTATTCTTCAACACCAATAACCAAATTACCATTCCACAAACAAGTACATCTTTCCTAAAAGCTTGAGATAGGTAAAGTAATAATTCCTTTTAAAAAGAGATCTCCATACTGATTACTTATGTGGATGACTATTGAGGACAGAAATCACACAATCATGCACATCATTTTCTTCAATAAGTGAAAGAGTGGATGGAGTCGAGGAAACAAGGGAATAGAAGATAATAAGTACCTGGTTGGAAAAGAAACTACTAACTACTGAAGTCGTCAGAACACCCAAACACACATTAAACACAAATATTTCCCCCTTCCAAATACACCCTCATCACCATACATAGATTAAAAATACTCACGCAAAAAATAAAATAAACAAGTATGATACACTAAAAAAAACTACCACTAAATGGCAGCTCACTACAATACCATAAAAAAAAAAAAAATTCAAACAAACTAAACAGGACCTCCAGTTTCTTAGATCTAAATTACTGATGTATTGGATTTTAGAATGGCTGAGCTTATGGTGGATGGCTTAGATATTACTCAAAATTGTAGGGCTGCTGCGTTTAATCAATAAAGTTGCTTGAAGATGGCTCTATATATTTGAAATTCTTTTTTGTTTTTTCTTCTGGATGAATGTTTTAGCTTTGTTAAAGTTTCTGCAGTTGTCTCAGTTCTTCTTCTATAGCTTCTTATTAATATACTTGATAATTGAAGAATTTAGTCAATTGCTAGTAATTCCACTCAAACGATGAATTTTAGCGTTTGTAGAGTTTCTCAGTTGTTCTCAGGTTTCTTCTATAGCTTCTTAATTAATACTTGATAATTGAAGAATTTAGTCAATTGCTAGTAATTCACCTCAATTGTTTCTTGCGTCGGAGTCGCAATGGCAACGGCGCGTGTTCGAACCTAGTTCGGCATTCCTTGGTTAGTAAAATACCTAAATTCCCCGTCGGTGATATTGGGCTGTTGCCCGAGGGTTTGACTTTACTTTTTAAAAATATAAAATATATAAAAAAAAAAAAAAAAAATAGGTGTTTCTTCTTATGTGAACATTAATTAGCGCCTGTGAATTGAGATATTTATGGTTACTAGGGTTTCTTCTCTCTTTTATATGTTGATTGTAAGTTCTATTCTGGTCCTTTTGCCATTTATTTGTCTCGGATTACTGTTGGGCTTCAAGTGTGGTTCATTGTTTGGTTTGGCTTTTGAGTTAGAGCTTGTTTCTGTTTTCTGCAATGAGCTTAATATTTTGCTGCAGTTATTCGTTGCCTAATTAATCAAGTTTGTGGAGCGTAGGATTAGTGTTGTTGTCTTTAGGGGATCAGTTCCTAGGTGGTGGTCTGTCTTTGGGCAAGTCTCCGTTTAATGTTGGGTTCACAGTTGGTTTGGTTTTGCTGTGTGTGGTGGGGTTTTTTGTTTTTTTAGCAGGGTGGTCCTTCTGTATATTGCTTTGTCATCATATTGTCTTCTATCAAATTTCTCAAGTCCTTTTTGCCTTTTCTACTGGGCTGCTGTTCTTTTGTGTGAAGATATTTTTGTAGACCTATTTTAAGTTGATTGCTTCGGACATAGTCCATTATTAGTATATATTAATTAAATTTATCTTACATTGTTCCTATTTTTAATATTGTTAGATGGAATTATTATATTTATTATATATATAGTATTTTATATTATATTATTATTATTATGTTATTATGTTTATGTTATATGTTATTATATATTTATGATTAGTATCACTATATATATAATATATATATATATATCATATATATATTCCTTTTTTTTATATGATATAGATTATATATATATATAATATATACAGAAAATCGAAATTCAAAAATTACGAATAGGTCCACAAACAACAAATGATAATGGAATGCTAAAAATATATTTATTAGAAATAATGCATTTGACAGAACTGTAAGAAGAACATCCAACATCCGTCATTTTTTCAAAGTATGATGCCGGGATGTGGATGCGGATCGCGTGCGGACTGTTGCCGTTAAGTGAGGAGCGGGATGCGGTGCAGCGACTGCATGTCCATCCATAATATATAATATTATAATTAATATATTATATGATATATATATATATATATATACTATATTATATATATTATATATATATGATATATATATATATAATATATATATATAATATATTAATATATATTTATATATTTATAATATATAATATATGATAATACTATATAATCATATATATATAATTATAATTAATATAATATAATATATATACTAATATAAATAATATATAAGTTATATATATACTTATATAATATATATATAATAATTAGATATATATTATATATATATATTATATATATAGTTTCAATGATATATATATATAAGATATATATATTATATATATACGTATAATATATAATATATATATATATATATATAATATATTATTATATATATATTATATATATATACGTATTATTATATTAGATATATCTATATACTATAGTATATATATATATACTATATATAATATATATATACATATCATATCTATATATTATATATATATGATTATATACTAATAGTATATATATATATATATATACCTTACCTACCTTACTTGTTCACACCCCTGACCACTCCATCATGGGAGAGGGCACACCCGTTCAGCATACCCCTATCCGAAGTCGACCGGCCTCTCTCTGGAGATCCGCTAGCTGGCATTTGATATGCACATCCATGTTGTTCATTTGTTAAGCAGTTGGTTTAAACCAGGAGAGAAGAGAAGTCGGATAGTGCCCTCCTGAAACCTGGTTACAGTTTTGTCAGATTGTTTAAGTGGTCGTTGGGTTATAGGTTGAATCTGTGGTTTGTAGTATTTTAAATTTAGCTTGACAAGGCGACTAGACTGATTGCTTGGTAGAGAGTCTGAATTCTGGTGCTTAATTTCTAGTGGCTGCTATGTTCCAAAATTGTTGTTTGGTGGTCTGCGGTTTTTTGGTCGTCTTGAGTGGTATTCTGTTAGCGTTGTATAACTATTGATAACGGTCAAGTTTTCAGTGTATTATCAGGATTGTGTTTGTAATATAAAGCTGGTAAAGACAGATATCCCCGTTTAGTCCCGATGGTGGTGGGGTTAGAGTATGCATATGTCAGTGCGGATGTTGGGAGTGTCTTGGGTTTGGGAAAAGAATTATTCTGTTGTGTCCAGTTGTGTGTCAATGGGTAGAATTTTAGTTCTCGTGCAGTCGGTTGTTGTTGTGGTGGTTGGTTAACTGTGCCATCCTGTTATTAAATCTTAGAGCTTTTGTTGTGTGTGCGCATTGAGGTTTCTTTATGTTATTTTTGTCAGTAGTGGTGCCAAGTTGGAGAGGCGTAAGTTTATAGTCGCGCGAATGTATTGTTTGTATATGTGGTGGATGTTGGTTCATTGTTTGTAAAGTCTGTGCCAGAGGGAATGGTTCTTAATATGTTCAGTGTTCTGTGTTTCAGGTGAAATCTATGTGTGTTCTGTATGTTTTGTGAAGGGCTGAAGATACGTGCCAAAGTGTTTACTTCCGAGGATTTGGGGAGGGTTTTGTTTAAAGGGTATGAGCAATGTAGTGTTAGTTAGATTTGGGGCTTGTGTGCCAAAGTTGGCGGTCGGTTGGTTAATTAATGTATATGAACAGATTTTTTGGTGAGGCGCCACATGTTGTTTTCCTGCTAGCATGTGTTTGAAGTTAGTTGATATATTGTTGTGTCAGGTTTTTGCCGGGTGCTTTAGGTTCTGGTTGTAGTGGCTATAGTTATGTCATTTGGCTTCATTTTGGTTAGATTGGTGCTGGATTCTGTTTGATGGTTGTGGGAGATCGGCCCGTGTAAATCAGGTTGAATGTGGGGGTATATTGTTGACCTTCTGAATACATCCCGTTATGTTGACTGTACTCGCTCTGGATTTTGTATTGTTGTCCTGTTTGTATTTTGTGCTGTATCATGTTCCTGATAGGCAAGTTATATCCATTTCTTTTAGGTAATGGGGATGTTTCTAATTTTTGTTATTTTGGTAGATCAAGTTATCGCTTGGGTACGGTCATCCGAATATGCTTTGTTGATGTCGCAGTTTCTGATGATTATGGTTTATTATGAATTTACTGCTTCTTGAGTTTAGCCGTGCCGTTGATGGTGTGGGGTCTGTTTAATGTTTACTGAAGATTGAGATGTTAGTCTGAGTGTTTGTTTTGAAACCATGTTGAAATTTGTGTTTAATACTAAAAAATATAGAATAACCAAGTAAGAGAGTAATGAGATCCCTTACAACATTGAATATTGAGGAATGGACTGTGGTGAATAATATGAAGGACCATAGGACAGATGAGGCGGAGGAATATAAGGACTTTTGACTCTGACTAGCATAGTCAAACTGATCATAGCAAGAGTAAGTCGCATATTCTTGTGTTACTTGGGAAAGTTCAGGGGCTAGAGACTCTTGAGGGAATTCGAGCCGACCAGTTAAAGAAGGGTGATAAGATGATGTTGAAGGTTGGGTTGCGGATTGGATAATCCTATCTCTGTCTTCACTTAGGGTCATTAAGGGGACTCTGTACTTGCCCAACCTGTACTTTTTAGGGTAAAAATAAAAAATTTCACCTTTTTTTTTATTACTCTATTTGTTAGAAAATTCCCTCCTCTACATCATGGTGTAATTTTTGTTTCGAAATTCCGAAAGGTTTTTAAGATACAGGATATTTTCCATAGGGGTGTCAAACTAAAAAATTTCATTTCCAAGTTCGAAATTGCAATTCAACTTTCCAGGATCTTTCCAGGTTTTATTCACATTTTATAATAAATTAAACTTTTCCTTTTCGCAAACACAACCCAAGATCAGGCTCCTTCTCAATCATATAAATGAAGTCAAGAGTCGGAGCCGTAGCCAGAGGTGGAGCCAAAAAAACAAATTTTTTTAAAGAAATTTTTTGCAGGTGAAAATATATCTGCAAAGATGGAGCTAAACAATTTTGAAAAGGAGCCGGAGCCGGAGCCGGAACCAGAGCCGGAGCCGGAGCCAGAGCCAGAGCCGGAACCAAATTATAAATTTTTTTTTTTAAGAAATATTTTTTGCAAGTAAAAATACTTCTGCAAAGTCGAAGCAGAACTATTCTGAAATGGAAACGGTGTCATAAGAAGAACATAAGAAATATAGGGACAGTAAGAATCCACATGACCCTATCGAAACTGTCCCAGTCAACCCACTAACCAAACATGCTCTCATGCAAATCCACAAAGCACCCTAGGGCTTGTCAAATTCCTGTAACTAAAATCCACCAATTTGGCTTAGTAAAAAAAAAATGATATATGATACCCAAATCATCCACATGCCTTAATAACTAAGTTATGGTCACACATGCAGTAGCTATAACATTAATAACTACTATAACTAAAAACCAGCCAATTTGGCTTCGTCTAAATATACTATATGATACCCAACCCATCCATATACCCATCCAACCCTTTCTTAAATGTTGCAATTGAGTCACACTCAACAACCTCCTCTGGCAAACCATTCCAAAATTTAACAACCCTATTGCTAAATGTATGCTTTCTTTAAAATCTCGATGGCAAGCTTCTTCTTAACTTTTTTCTTGTTAATGCCCCTGGTCTCCGGTCATGCTACTACTATAGGAATTTATTGTCTCCGTGTTATCAATAGATGTAAAAATTTTGTAGACTTGTATCATGTCCCCTCTGAGAAACGCCTTTCTACAGAAAACATTTCCTAACTCTTCAGCCTCTCCTCATAGCTTCTTACCTCAAAACGCAGAATCATCCTTGTTGCTACTACCGTTGCACTCTTTCTAGCAATATTTTAAAGTCTTTCTTTTAAATAAGGGGCCCAAACTTGTGCACAATACTCTATTATTGGCCTACAAAATAGCTATTATATAGTTTACCTTATTACTCCTTGCTCTAGTTAAACAACATTGTTGCGATTTAAATTATGCCCAGCATCTTATTTAGTTTATTCCTTGCTTCCAAACACTGATTAGCTACTTTCAAATTACTGCTTATAATCACACCGAAATCTTTTTCCTGGTCCACAGACTCAAGCCACTCCCCATTCATATCGTAGTTAAAACTTTTATTTGAGTAACCTAGGTGAAGAACCTTACCTTTTACTATTAAAATTCATTTGCCACTTATCTGCCCACCCAAGAAGTTTATCAGATCATTTTGAATCTTTATGCATCTTTCACTATTCCTAACTGAGGTGGCCACTTTGGTATCATCAGCAAACTTAGAAACCTTGCATTTAAGTCCCTGGTCTAAATCATTCATAAGAGAAGCAATAGTGGCCCCAGCACTGAACCTGTGGGACACCACTCTCCACTATTTCCCATGATGACTTATTGCTATTTAGTTGCACACACTGTTTTCTATTCAACAACCACCCTTTAATCCAACCATGTACCACTCCACTATACCACATTGCAATATCTTCTTCATCAGCCTTATATGGGGAACCTTATCAAAGGCTTTGCTAAAGTCTAAATATATAATATCAACTGGATCTCCTCGGTCAATGCAGTGAGTAATGAATTCCATAAATTCTAATAGGTTTGTCTGACATGACCTACCCTTTCTGAAACCGTGATGGGAGTCATACAATACCTTGTTATCTTCTAAATATTTCTCTATATGACCTTTCAGTAACTTTTCCAGAACCTTTACAACCAGAGATGTTAGGCTAACTGGCCTATAATTACCCAAATCTTCTTTACTACCTTTCTTATAAATAGGCACAACATATGCCGTTTTCCAGTCATCTGGTACCTCAACAAATGTTATAGATCGCTTAAAAATCAAATACAGTGCCTTTGCAATGCTGGTACTACCCCTCGTTTCAAATTCTACCATGTTATAACAATCAGGGACTGCAGCTTTACTTGGATCAATATGGTCTAGTAAACGTTTAATATCTTTTACATCAAATTCAAATTCTGTAAGTATTTGTTACATGCATACAAGAACTATTAGTCTCCAAACTATTATCCAATCTTTCCTCAGTAAACACTGAAGCAAAATAAGCTGGAGTCGGAGCAGAAGCTTAAAAAAATTTTTTTATTAATTTTGCAGGTGAAAATAATTTTACAAAGTTGGAGCTGAACAATTTTGAAAATTAGCCGGAGCTGGAGCCAAAGTTTATTTTTTATAAATAAATTTTTTTTTTTTTTTCAGGTAAAAATACTTCTGCAAAGTCAGAGCTGAACTATTCTGAAATGGAAACAGAGATGAAGCTGGAGCCGGATCTGAAGAACAAATTTTTTTCAAGAATTTTTTTTGCAGATGAAAGTAATTCAACAAAGTTGGAGATGAACAATTTTGAAAAGGAGTCGTAGCTGGAGGTAAAATATAAATTCTTAAAAGAAATTGTTTTTGCAGGTTAAAATACTTCTGCAAAGTCGGAGCTGAACTTTTCTGAAATGGAAACGAAGTTGGAGCTGGAGCTGGAGCCGGAGTCGGAGCTGGAGCCAGAGCTCAATCTGAACAAATTTTTTTTCAAGAATTTTTTTGCAGATGAAAGTAATCTACAAAGTTGGAACTGAACAAAAAAACTTTTTGAAAAGGACTGGAGGGTAAATATAAATTTTTTTAAATAAATTGTTTTTGCAGGTTAAAATACTTCACAAAGTCAGAGCTGAACTATTCTGAAATGGAAACAAAGTCGGAGCTGAAACCGGAGCCGGAGCTGAACAAATTTTTTTGCAGTTGAAAGTAATTCAAAATTGGAGCTGGACAATTTTGAAAAGGAGCTTGGACTCGGAGTCGGAGCAAGAGTCGGAATATAAAATTTTTTAAAATAATATTTTGGCAAGTAAAAATATTTCCGCAAAGTCGGAGCCGAACTATTTTGACAAATAGATAAGAGTTTGGTGCGGTCGCAGGTGCGGGTGCGGTGTGGTGTGGTGGCAGTGCGGTATGGTGCGATGCGGTGATTAAAAACTTTACTGCAGTTTGTGGTGCCCTTATTTAGGTGGGGTGAGGTGCGTAATGTCTTCTACTTTCTGGTAAAAAAAGAAAAAAATCATTCAACATCTTTATAAGTAAATATCACAAAAAATCAATTTTTTTTCCATATCAGCTGACAAAAAAATTTAAAAAAAAAAAAACGACGCAAGTCTGTAGAGTTGAAAATTTCCAGGATATATAGTATATATATAGTATATATAATATATATATATATATATATATATATATATATATATATATATATAATATATTATATTATATATAAGTGAGGAGTATATATATATATATATATATATTTATATATATATATATATATATATATAGCAAAGATTCTCAGAAGTTTTTATTTAAATTGATAATTGTTGGGTTGGTGTCGACATGGTTTGAAGTGATGACATCTGAAAAAAAAATTTGAAATTTTGAAAATTAAAATTGGATAAATGATGTTACCAATCTTTTTTTTTTATTGAATTTCATAAGGCAAATGATTATAATCCTCTTTGACCACACTTTATTCTAGAACTTTCGTGGAAAAATTATTGAAATATCTTAAAAAATAAAGTTTTTTAAGGTTTTTAGTTGAAGTAGTAAAAATTCCCTTCCCCCCCCCCATAAATTCCAAACCAGTAAGTTTATTGAAACGAAATAAAGAAATATATAGATTAATAGTTCCTCTTTAAATAAAAAGTTCTCTTTTCGCGGATTGATAAGTAATGTAAATCTAGTACAGACAGACTCCTTTAAGGGATGAGGTCATCGACCAGGACTTCAAGAGGGGTTGCCTTGCGAAGTAAATATATAGAGTTGTACTGTACTGGGATCTCTGAATTGGAAGTATATACTTTAATATTTTCAATTAAAGCTTCTAAAATTTTAACAGTTAGGATGCAGTCCATAAGTGTAACAAGGGAGACTTGCATTGTTGATTGGCCTCGTTCTTAAAGTATTGGAACTATGGGAGTGTTTCTATTTTCTCGCAATAACGATCAGTCCATGATAAAAAATCGAGAATATCATTGCCATCGCAGGATGTTCTTGCTTTGACCAATCATTAAGACATTAAGAATATAGAGACAGTAGAAGCACATGGCCTGTCGAGACTGTCCTAGTCTAACCCACCTAACCAAAATGCTCATGGGCAAGTCACAAGCATAATTACAACTTGCAGGTTTACCTTAATAAATAAGTAAACCAATTTGGCTAGTCAAAATATATGATATATATATATATATATTATATATATATATATATAATATATATATATATATAATATATATATATATATATATATATATATATATATATATATATATATATAATGGGGATTACATTCATCCTAACCCCCGGTTAATTATTAAGGTAATAAGGTAATAATGTGGCAACTCACAAATCATTCACAAAGGTACTAATTGTGTATATCCTATATTTATTTCTTGATTTGCTTTATTCACTTCATTATAGATATTATAGATAAATGCTACTTAATATATATATGTTCTTTTTTCTAGTGAAAAGTTAAATGAATAGTATTCTTAATTATTTAAACTTTCATTTCATTTGTTTTCAAGTAAAACCATAAGTTTCCCACTCTTTGTATTTTTATATTGGGGACTTAACTTTAATTTATGCCATTTTGGATTCTAGTTCAGGTTAGTGATTTTTGTATTTCATTACCTCAATTTACCATTAATGTGATGTACTAAATAATGTAATAAATAATATGAAATGCGTTGAAGGAATAAGAATATAAAAGAGAATTTAAATGTTTATGCAGGTCAAGGGATATTCACCTGCATGTCTCAACTGCACGGATCTAGCAAAAACCCCATACAGATTTCCTAATCAGATAGGGGTAAGCTCATTAACTTTAATGTGGTTGCATGGCATGACATTTATAATTATATTCCCTTTTCCCCTTTAAATGTAGAATCATCTCTCAATATGAAATATCCCCTTCTTAACTTATCCCCTAAGTAAATTCTTATCATAGTAAATTTAAGCTCCTAAAGCAAATTCCCTTAAACTATTTAAATATTAAATTTAACTTAACTTTAAACCAACTGTGATGGAACCTAATTTAGTTTTCATTTCATTTCCATTACAGGTTTTTGCCTTCGGCTCAATTTTTGCCTTCAGCACCATTTTTGTTTATGGACGTATTTTTGTTTTGGGCTCAAAGCCTTGATGATTTTGGTTTTTGGCCCATTTTTGTGTTGGATACAATTTTAACGCTTGGTCGCGTTTTTGTGCTTGATCGCAATTTCATTGCTTGGACGCAAACTTTGCTTTGGCCCTTCGCTCTATTTTATGGATTATGTCCCCTTGCTTTTGAAAACATCTTGCTTGAAAGTAAATTGATCCCATTTGACCTGATCCACCATCCCATGCAAACCATAATCACAAACCCGTCTTAAATGAAGTATGGGTTTTCAGATAACAACCACTTAAGATAAGTTGAAGTTGTTATTTTTTATATGTAATTGAAAAATACTTGTTATAACTAAATAATATAAAGCACATATTATTCAGCCGAGTCATAATTATTAAACCACTAATTTAGTATGAAGTAATACGCTATGCAAATAATTACCTTTGTAAAATACTTACTTACACTTATTTATTTATAACTGAGCCGATTCCGCCCTCGTAAATTCTGCAGATTCCGCGTATCTGCAGTTTTCGCTAATACCCGCATTGTTGTATACCGAGGTGATTTTTTCCCACCTCACTTAAAAGGACTTCTGTGTCCCTAAAATTGTAATAAATTACATACATAGTTAATTTTTTTTTACTATTTCCAGTTCTGTGGAGAACGTACTCCAAGACCTGAAATAGGATTGGAACGTGTTCTTTACCTTCGTTTCATTATTTAATCTTTCATATATTGAGTCATTGGCCTTAATAAATATATATTTTAATTCTCTTTTGCTATCCCTTGGTTATTTTTCTTCGGTAAATAAATATTGAAAGGTTATAGGTTATATTTATATTTACACAAATTATTTAAGTCTCCCCCCATCCATCTTTTTATAAACGTACACATATCCCGACTGACCTTTCACACATCCAACATCATATCAAGTGTGCACATTTTCGAGAGCATAGGTAGCGGTGTCCCGAGATGTAAAGGAACCACCGTCAGAAAATACTATCGCCTGATTGCTTGCCCTCAGAAAAAGATAAAAGAAAGGAAGTGCTACACACAGTGTCAAGGAGAGATTAATTAAAAATCGTCAATAGGTTAGTTTCTTCTAACTCATCCCTTTTTCCCCTTTTTCTTTTATTCTTTTAATTTATATGGCTAGTCATAAAGTTCCAAATTAATCAATTCTATGATGTTACATGTCTGGAGATCAGAATAACTAAGTGCTGCAATTCATCGTTTCTTCAAAACATAGTCTTCATTCTTACCTTGGACAGCCATTATCCTGGTCTCCGTTACATCATAGCCCAAATTGATTTGGCGCCCGAACAGGGACACTGTTGTCTCTTGTTCGTGAAGCGTGCGCATTCCCATTCTTAACGATCATCATCGTCTGAACTTTAATTCTGGTTTTCTCAAACCATATTTGTATTCTTTTTAGGAATTGGCTCAAGAGGTGTCGTAACTCCTCTGCTTAAAACAAATACACTTACACTGCGGCCCTACTACAATGTCCATACTAAGATTCCTGTAGTCAATATATTGGGGATTGGTGGGATGGGGTGTGGGTGTGTCCGTATAAATTAAAAATCATAAAAATGAAAACTCTAACAAACAGGAGGGTGAGGGGTTTTGGAATTTGAAAAAATTTAAAAATCCAACAAAAACCTCACGCTCAATATTTGTTAAGCCCTTATGAGATGAAACTCTCAAGATGTGGAAATCCACATACCCCTGAAAGGCCACATGGTTTGGCAAGTCCCTTAAATCCTCATGGAAGCAATATTCCACCCAATGAGGATGAGGTAGAAACCACACCACAGTGGGGTCGACCTCATAAATCTGAAAAAACCCCTGTTGTTGAAAATCTTTTGCGGTTGGATGAACCTCCCAAATTAAAGAAAAGAAATGGTTCAACCACACTATAGGCATAATCCTCAGTGGGAAATACAGGATGAATATAGCCATTCTGATTCCAACTCTGACGTTGATGATGGCTTATTGCCTATTCCATATCTGGAAAAGCTACATGAAACTTTGGCTTCGCAAAAAGAAAAAGCTGAAGCTATAGCTCATAAAAATTATGATCCCCGACTCCTTGTAAATAACCCCTCATTGAAGGCCAAGAACTTCGACCTTCGCGATCCTTCTTTAATTAAGAATTTGTCCCTCTATGAGAAGGATGCTTCCCAGTATGCCCCTCAATCTCATCATAATCTGGGTGATCATAATGTAAGATTCAATGTCAAAAATGAAATCCCTAGAAACTCGTCCCCAAAAAGGGGTAGTAAATTAGTTCAAAGACCTCTAAGTTCCCACAGTCATGATGACTCTAATAGATATACTCAACCTTCTAGATCCCATTACACATCTCACACGACTGACTTGTTAGGGTTAGATAGGGATCAACGGGAGTATAACCCCGTGAGTAGAATAGAGCCATCCCTAAGGGAACAACACCAATCTTACTCTTATTCCCCCTTTGATCATGTCGACCGGAATAGTTATGGATCATACGACCTTCAATATCCATCACAGCCTCAAAGGAGATCCCAACGTTTAGAAAGAAGACCTGAGTCTCCAGAACCTGAAATGTACTCAGGTCCACAAATTAAGAAACGCATAGATCTGTTGGAAGATGCTATCTCACTCCTAGTTCAACTACTAAAGAATTCGCAAAAAGTATCCTGGTCGATATAATTATGAAGCTGAACAAGATCTTCTTGTCTATTTGGAAGATTTCGAGGCGTATTGTCAGCTTCACTACCCCAATGCACATCATCAATGGCTCAGATTGCTTGGCAGGCAGCTGGAAGGTCGTTTCCGCCAGCTGTATAAGCTAATCTCCAAAGATGATTGTGACTATTTCTCCATCCGTGACACACTTATAGCATGGTTCTACAATGAAGAGAAACGTCGAAACGAGTACCGTTTGCACGCCTATCACTCGGCTCGTCGAGACCCTAAGGAATCCATCCGAATGTACGCTCTTCGTTTGGAACGCTTAGCGCGACGCGCATATAACGGAATCGATATGCGGAAACACGAGTCCCTTAGGACTGCATTTTTATGTAGTCTTCCGCCGTATATCCGAACGAAGTGTCCGCGAATATATCAAGATGATGGAAAATGAGACAAACACCAGAGTCTCATGGGAAAAGATCGTGAGTTTTGCTGACTCTTTAGAAAGTGACAACGCTCACTATCCCAATTCCATCTCTCATGATTCATTGAACCATTCAGATGAAAAAAGATATTCAAAGAAAAATGGTCGTAGTAAACACCACAGAGATGAGCTGAACGAGTCAACCGAGTCGGTTATACAAATTAATACCCTGTATCCTAACTGGATAGAAACAGTCCAGGATAGGAAAAGTCTACCACCGCCTCCAAAACCGACTCGTTGCTCATCACCACGTTGTCCAAATCGTGATTCCCAAGGGAAACCATCCGGTGGTGCTCGTCCCCGTGATGATCGCCGTGATTTTCGACGCGATCGTAAAGATCAACCTTCTCACTATAACACCCGAGATGACAGAAAAGTCATCGTTTGTGAATTTTGCGAGAAGAAAGGACACAGTATGAGGGATTGCTACAAATTCTTGGGAATTTGTAGCTACTGTAAGAAGAAAGGGCACGTTCGAGATGAATGTAGGTCCCGCCGTTCTCCACAGTCAACGCCCCCACTTCCCAGAGCTTTCACCTGCCCGTTTCTGTGGTGGTCCGCATCTGGTTAGGTGCACATCATAGGACACCATCCTAGACCAAAGGCAACATAAGTCCTGCTTCCCCATAGATGACACACTAGCAACCAGTTTTCCTAGTAGCATAAGGTTTATTAATGGAAAGTTGTCCCACTTCAAGAAGAGAACCAGTCGCGGTCCCAATGAAGGAAAAGCGCACAAGGACTCCGAGGCGGTTCCTGGATCCTTGTGATGCTTGTTTACAAAGTCCCACTTGGAGGGCTCATTGTTAAAGGACCGATGAAGCGTGTTCAGCGCTTTAAACCGTTGTCTCCCCAAAGTGAGTCCCCTGGTGGAGGAGTTCCCGTGGTCCGACTCAATCACCTCCCGCTGAACGGTTACACAAAATGCTTTTGTAAAAGATTCTAAAACTTCAGAAGCTTCCCCGTTACTGGATTGTAAACTG
>JABUQX010012313.1:0-7500 GCA_015478945.1 Trachelipus rathkii
AAGGACTTCCTCACTCAACAACCATAATCCTTATCTATCTACGGTTACTCCAACCCCTCCTTTAACACCCCCCTGCCCAAATCTCACACCAATCCTCTCAAACTCTCAGATTCCGCACACAAAACCAATCACTCCGCAGTATAATAGGTAGCACCTCCCACTCATGCTCCATTCTCCATCATTCTAACACATTTCCTGCCACCCCCTTCAATTCTCATAACCCCATCCAATACAAAATTAATAACAGAGGACAAAACAACCCTGCCCACCTCCGCCTATTAATACTAAACCAATTACTTTACACCATTTATTCTTAACACGCCTCACTATCGTCATACATCTTTTGATCCATTACAAAGCTCCGAGCCCCACAACACAGATCAACTAACACCTCCGATCAGAGCCGTTCCCGTCATAACCCGTAATCACACCCCTTTTGGAAATCAATAAAAACCTAAATACAATTATTCTTCTTCTCCCTCATTTCTCTGTCATTTGTTTCAATGTAAAATATTGGAAAACAATCCTTTACCACTCCTAATACGCACCTTTCTTCACAAGCCAGTCCTCTCAGTCACTCGACCACTCTGTTCGACCAAAATCCAAGGCATAATCTTCCCTACAACACTCAATAAAACTTATTCCCCCTATAATTCTACAGTTCCCCTTTCTCCTACCCTAACAAGGGGTACTATTAACCTCTCCTTCCAATCCTGAACTATACCCTCAATAAACGCTTTATATATCACAACTCCGAATCCAAGTCAATTCACCATCTCGCCCTCCGCTCTAATCATTTCACTAGAATTTCATCAATCCTGCAGATTACCATCTATTCAACTTTCTCACCGCTACCCATTAGCTCCTCCACTAGATAACTCACCCAAAATACCTACCTTCTTCACCTCAAAAACCACACACAGTTCACAACACCTCAGTCATTATTAATATGTGCAGATTTTCAATTTCTTTCAGCACCTCCCCTCACATCCATTTCATCAGTTACAAAAGCACCATCCCTATTCATAGTTCTAAGAAATTTCCCTTATTACTCATTCCTTAACCTCTCGCGCTTCCTCCCAGAAGAGCTTCCTTTTTAGGTTCACGTTAATCTCCTTCCAAACCGTTCATTTACTCTTTTTCTCCTACGTTATACACCTTTATTATTCTTTTTTCCTCCTATATAATAATCCAAGCATCTTTCATTTGATAACTTCATCATTTTTTAGTACATCAACCCACGCTTCTTTTTACTGTTAACCACTTGCATCACCTCTCTCATTCACCACTCACTGCAGCATCTAACTTCCTACTTATAGCACACCCACAACTCGTTGCACTGGGCTAACATTGCTCCCTCATTTGCTTCCAGATTATTCAGTATTCAAACTGATTCACATTCAACCATTTACTTGCCGAGCTTTACATACTTATCCTTATTACCTTGTTCACTAAACTGCTCACCTCTTAATTACCACTCTTCGCTTCCGATCACCTCCTCTCCATCCTAAGTCCCCACTAACTGAATTTTACTTATTAAACATATAATGATCATAATCCCATTCCTAAACACCTCACCTGATTAACATCAACAACTCAAATCTCTCATTCACAACACAAAAATCAATTCATACTTTTCACTCGATACCATTCTACCTACACCAATCTAATATACTTATGAACTTGGGGTAAAAAAGTATTCTACACACATACCTCTCTCCATACAAAATTCAATCACCTTCCTACCATTCTCATCTTCTCTAACACCCCAAAACCACCGTGTATACCATCCTTTTTTATCATATATATAGTATATATACTATATAATTATATATATATATATTTATATATAATATATAATATATATTATTTATATATATATATAATATATATTTATATATATATATATATAAATAATATTATATATAACGCTGTATATAAAAATCACCTTAATTAATAGTCCATATTAGGAAAAAAAGGCGATATTAAACTACAATAAATTTTAAAACACTTAAGATATCTGTGAAGAGTAATTTAAAAAAAAAAAAAAAAAAATATTGTTAAAAAAAACATGTTATTTTTCAAAAAACAAAATTAAAATAAAAAAAAATATTCGTTTTTTTTTAAACATATGTGTGTTGTGTCTGTGTGTGCTCTTTGGGAGTGTTGTGTGTCATGTGAAGTTGCATCAATAAACATAGAAAATATATAGACTTTTCAAAAAACTTTATTTAATAAAAGTTTCATAAAATTGTAGATACCTAAAAATTATTATATTTGTTTTTTTGCATTATTCATCGGAATATATTACTTTTCCCCATTTAAGGGGCTCAAGCCGGGGAGATGAAGTCCCCCCGTCGTCCACCGGATAAGGCCCAGAATCCCCGACGTCATTGCCATATTTTACGATTTCCTCCTATGGTATTCCTTGGATGTTAAATTAATACCCTGTGTAAACGAGCGAATGTAGTTCAAAACTTGTTTAACTAAGGAATACCATAGAGTAAATCGCCAGGATGCATGGAGTCGGAGTCTCGCGGCCTCCCCTGGGACGAGTCCCCCCCCTCTGTCTTCCGTCGGCTCGAGCCCTAAATAAAAAATAAAAAATAAAAAATTCTAAAATATTTCCATGAATAAATGAAAAAAAAAAAAAAAAAAAAAAAAAAAAATTTAGTTACATATATATATATATATATTTATATAGTATATATAAAATAATAAATATATACTATAATATATTAATTAATATATATATATATTATACTAATATTATATATATATATATATAAGATATATATATAATATATATATACTATAATATGAAGATCTGAGCTTCGCCACCGATGCGCCTATGGGTGCACTGTCAATTCGTAGCTCAAAGCGCATAGGGCGCAACAATTTTTAAATGGGCGGGACTAATCAAGGCGCACAGGCCAATTCTCTGCTGCCTGATGAACAGGAACCAAAGCATTTTTTTACCTAAAGTTAAGAACTTAGAAGCGTGGCCAAACTTGTATCATTCTAAAAACCAGGGTATAAAACTTTTATATAATATATATATATATAAAATATATATATAAATATATAATATATATATATATTAATATATATATATATATATGTATATATATTATAGAATATAATTTATATATACTATAATATATAATATATATATATATATATATATATATATATATATAATAATATATATATATATATAATGTATTATATATTACATATTATATATAATATTTATATATATAAATATAATATATATATAATATATATATATATAGTATATATATATAATATATATATAGTATAAATATATATAATATAATAAAATTATATACACCAATCAGAAGTTCTTAACTACAAATAAATTGCAACTATGGCTCTGAAAATTTCAACTTCTTCACGCTCTTGCTGAACCTTCCCCGGGGAAAACAGACCACAAGGACCATGGGACGAAGACGTAATATAGTTACAGGGTTTTTAATTACAAAATTATAAAATTGTTTAAAAAAACTTAAAAGATGCTTTTATTATCGCACTAAGTTTACTTTGCAATAAATTAACAAACAGCCACCGGGGGCGAAAAGTCGCAGGCGGCAAAGCAAGGCCAAAGGAATAGCGGCTCGATGTTGACACAATTAGGCCAGGGCGCATAGCTGGCATAGCGCATCTCAAAAAATTAATAGCACCCCAGCTCTGATATATAATGTTTATATATATTATATATATATTATATATAATAATATATTATATATATATATAAGTATATATAATAATATATAATATATATAGTATAATATATATAATATATACTTGTATTATATATGTATAATATATATATATATATATATATATATATATATATATATATAATATATATATATATTATATATAATATATATATTATAAATATATATATATATATATATATATAAATATGTATTATATCAGTAATCTAAAGCTACATGCTACTAAGAACGCGCCACTCACCTACAGTAAACAAATTCACTTTTTTTTTCATAATTCTCGAAATATTTAAAAAAAAAATTATACCAATTTATAAAAGAATGAGGACAGAGACGAAAGTCCCCCGTCCTCCACCGGGAGCCGAAGACCCCGATCCGCCATCTTTGCACGGTTATACCCTATATGTATCTCCTTAGTAAAATAATACCAAAGTAGTAAAGGAATTTAAAAGTATTCTTTTTTTAACTAAAGGAATACCATAGGCTAAACCGCAAAGATGGCAGTATCCGGCCTCCGTACGACGGGAACTCTCCCCCCCTTCCTCCGGTAGCTCGACCCCTAAACTGGGGGAAAAAAAATTTGGTTAAAAAATTTCCGACAATAAAAAAAAAAAAAAAAAAAAACTCAAATTTTTTGATTCCAAATATATAATTTTTTACTGTAAGTGCTGCCGTTTTCGAGTTACATGATGTCAGCTTTAGCACTCTGAACATACATTAATATATATATATAATATATATAAAATATAAATATATATATGATAATATATATATAATATATATATACTATATATATATATATATTATTATATATTATATATATAATATATAAATATATATATATAATATATTATAATTATATGTATATTATATAATATATATAATTATAATAAACAGGGGATGTCAGAGTGTCTAAGCTACCATCATAACTCGAGAACGGCAAGCACTTACAGAAAACCAATATATATATTTGCAATCAGCGGAAAATCTCGGAGGTTTTTTTTTTTTTTTTTTTTATCGTCGAAATATTTTAAACCAAATTTTCCCAATTTATGGCTCTGACGGACTGGAAGGGACAGAGGGACAAGTCCCCGTCTCCCCGGGAGCCGAATACCTGCCATCTTTGCGTTACCCATATGGATATTCCTTTAGTTAAAAAAAAAAGAAATAATTTTACTTCCCTTTACACTTAGGTATTATTTTAAATATAGAATATCCATAGGGTATAACCGCAAGATGGCAGATCGGGTCCTCGCCTCCCGTGTGGACGGACGGGACTTCCCCCCCTCTGTCCCCCATCGACTCGAGCCCCCTCAAGAGAATAAATTTTTTAAATATTTCAAGACAATAAATATAAAAAAAAATAATGATTTATCTTACTTTGCTGTTCTCTAGTTACATGATGTCATCTTTAATACTGATAATATATATATATAATATATATATTATATATATATATATAATATATAATATATATATATATATATATTTATATAATAGTATATATAATATTATTAATATATATATATATATATAGTATTATATAATACAGTACTATATATATATATAATAAAATATATATATATATATATATATATAATATATATATTATATATAATAAAGAATATAATATATTATATAGTATAAATTATATATATATATCAGAGCTACGTGCCCTATAATTTTTTGAGTGCAGCCTATTGCCACCGGACTCCTGCTGCGGGCTAGCGCCTAAAATTTTTCACATCACGCCTATTCGCTTCCCTATGCCCTTTCCGCCTGCACTTTTCCCCCCGTGCTGGGTTTGCTAAATTTATTTGCAAAGTAACTTTAGTGCGATAATAAAAACATAAAAAATAAAACAACATTTATTAATTTTGTAAATTAAAACACTCTGTAAACTAATATCTACACCATCCTCTTTCCTCCCATGTCCTTGTCCATGTTTGTCCCCCAGGAGTCAGCAAGACCGGGAAGAACGGTTGAAATTTCAGACCATATGCAATTATTTTTAGATAAAATACTGAACTATTATATAATCTATATATATATATATATATATTATTATATATAATATATATATATATACTATATACATATATATATATATATAATATATATATATAAATTAGATATATTTATTATAAATATAATATATATATATATTAATATAATTATATATAATAAATAATATATATATATATATATAATATATTATATATATATAATATTATATATATATAAATATAATATATATATATATATATATATATATAATATATATATATATATAATATTATATATATATATATATAGATATAAAGTTTTTATCTGGAGTGTGAAACATACCAAGTTAGCCATGCTTCTAAGTTGTAACTTTTAAGGGTAAAAAAAATCTTTTTCATGTTTCAATAGCGCAGAAATTGCTGGCGCCTTTGGCTAGTCCGGCATTTGAAAAAAAATTGGTTGCAGCCTATGCGCCTTCGCCACAAATACAGTCACCATAGCGCAAACTCGTGGCCAACGCCCAGCTTCTTAATATATATATATATAATATATATATTATAATAATATATATATATATAATATATAATATATATATATTATATAATATATATATATATATATATATATATATATATATATAATAGATATATATATATATAAGATAATATATATATAATTTTTAATATAATTTTTTTTTTTTTTTTTTTTTGCATTACCATCGGAAATATTAGAATTTTTACTTTTTTTATTTTTCCATTTAGGGCTCGAGCGTTGGTAGAAAGAGGGGGGACTCTCCACAGGGAGCGCAGACTCACATCCTCCACTCTCCGAATTACCTATGGTATCCTTTAGTAACACAAGAACAATCTTTCATTCCCTTACAATATGCATTAATTTAAACTAAAGGAATTACCATAGGATAACCGTAAATATGCAATACGGGTCTCTCCCTTCCGTGGGGACGACGGGGGACTTCATCCCCTTCCCCCGTCGGCTCAGCCCCCTAAATGGGGAAAATAAATATTCCCGATGAATAAATGCAAAAAAAAAAAAAATAATAATTTTTATTCTACATATATATGAAACTTTTCGATTCTAAATAAAGTTGTTTTGAAAATCTATATATTTTCTTATTATATTATGCAACTCCACACACACACACACACAACACACACACCACACACACGACACACACACACATCGGGTTTTGAAAAAACGCTTTTTTTTCTTAATTTGTATTTATTTTTAAAAAAACTTGTTTTTTTAAAACAAATTTTTTCTTTTTTTTAAATTACTCTTTTATATATATTAAAGATGTTTTAAATTATATGTAGTACAAATACCCTCTACGGCCTAAATATTGACTATTAATAGGGATTTTATATATACAGTGATATATATAATAATATTATATATATATAATATATATAATATATATAATATAATATATTATAATAATATATATATTATATATGATAATATATAATATATATATATATATATATATATATATATAATGATCAAAAAAAAGATGCTTATACATGTTTTGGTTCAGGAAAAATAGAATGAATGAAGTGTATGATTCTGTGAAAGAGGAGTTGTAAGTAATACTTTCTTTTAAACACAAGGATATCCATATATAGTAAGTAGAGATGTATCGAAGTGAAAAGTTGATGGAATATTTTGGTTTGGGAAAGGAATGTGGAAGTAGATTGGGGGATGTTAAATCGAG
>JABUQX010012313.1:12500-22003 GCA_015478945.1 Trachelipus rathkii
CACTTAATGAATATTATAAAACATAAATAACAATGTCCTAACTTAATACCATAAATTATGATTCCTTAATATTAATGAGAGGAAGTAATAATGAAATTCCAAGTATTAATTATAGTAGATAAATTATAATGAGCTGAATGAATTATTAATAAAGAATAAGATTATTAATATATAATAATAAATATTATATAATAGTAATAATAAATAATATGAAATAATTAATAATAATAAAATAATATTAATAATAATTAAATATATTATTATAATATATAATAATATTAATTAGCAGATTATGAGCAGTATATCCGCATCAATTTATTTATCTCTATTCGTAAATCGTAGATCTTGAGCATTAATATTTTATATATTTTTGCGGATAGCGTAGTATTCATCTATGAAATTAATGATAAAACTAGATATATATTAGTATAGTATCACATACCTCATAGTTGACTATAAACTATATATAATATATATATAATATATATATTATATTATATATTAATTTATTATATATATATAATATATTATATATTATATATAATTATATATATATATAATATATATATATATATATATATATATGATATATATATATAATATATAAATAACTTAAGAACTTCAGTACTATAAGAAATATATACATAAAAACATATAGTAAGATATTGGTAATCACTTATGATAATATATATTGGATATAAAAAAAAAATAAAAATAGTAAAATTTTTATATATTTTTATAGAAGAGACATATGGAATCACGGTAATTTAAAATAGTTTTAGTATAGTAGTAGGCTTACGAGCCGACGGTATCATAAGTATAATTAGTACTAGGTAATGTAATATCCCCCATATCAGTCGTCCCGCAGGATATATACCGAGAGACCCGCACCGAACTATGGCTAACTCGTATGGTCATATTGAAACCCGTGAATATAGTCATATTCGTGATATAAAGGTTAATATAAATATATAGTAAAAATTACAATTAATAAAGTTCTGTTATCAAAAGATAGATCAGAAACACATCATCTAGATTGAGATATAAATTAATAATATTTACAAACTACTGTTCTATAAAAATGATTAGGCCCCATGTGTAGATTAGCAAAATTTCTAAAGATATTCCTATATACAATATACAACAAAAATTATAATTGTAATAAATACAGTTCAACAAACAGTGTGATTTAAATAATTTTGTTCATTGTCTTATGTCGATAAATGGCATAGGTAAAGCAAAGAATTTTCAATCTACCACCAAACTAGAAAGCAAGATGACACAGAAATAACAGTACGCGCAATTGCAGCTGTTTTGCGTACGATACATTGCTAATTCGCTAGAAGTTCCTTTCGGGATTCTTAGGATTGAATTAGACGTTCTGTTCAGATAGTCCAAAAACACGTCATGTTCGATTGATCGAGAAATAGAATACGTCAAAAAGGAAGAAGAGCTTTATGAATTCAGATCACACAGATCCAACTCGAGCTTTGAGCTAGCACACACAATCTATCTACGATACAAGATCATATACACATTTAGCAGAAGCCACCAAGAATTCTTTAGCATGCCCTATTCAACAGGCATGTAGCATAGTTGAGTTATCTTATTCAAGTGATTTATGCAATTTACGACATAAGAAAGTAAACTTTAACTTGAAAGGGTTCAGAAAGCGTACTTGTATATTTAAACATTAATTTAGTAGAAATTTATTAATTTCAAGCATTAATATTGTATATATCATAATCTTTTTTCCAAATTGAGGTGAGCTGGGGAGAAGGTTAGGTGTATAGCAAAGTTTTAAATGTACCAATATCCACAAAATATAATATATATATTATAATATATAAGATAGTAATAATAAATATATATATATATATATATATATATGTATTTTTTAGCCGTAAATTATTATAAAAAAATATATATATTAATATTATACATGAATAAAATAGCTATATATATTATATAGAAAAAATTTAAATTAATATTACGAATAAAATTATAAAACACTAAATAACTATTATTAGTTAAGGAAAAAAAACACTACTGTTATTATTCTAAATGAGAGCTCAATAAAATAGATAATATAGTATATTATTTTAGTACAAATTATGGAGAAATAGATAAATACGTATATATAATATAATATCGGATTCAGTTATTGAATACAAATCAATTTTAAATCAACATTGGTAGAGTTGCAAGTGTTACTAAACCTTTACATTTCCAACAGTTCGAATTTCCTTACTATTTCTCACTATTTCAAACTCTGACTTGCATACAAGAAAAACATTTCATTTGAACAAACAAGCCTCGCCTAGAAACTGCCTGCATATAGAATGCATATATGCCTTTAAAAACTCTTCCACTAAGACTTAAAACTCTCTCACAAGACGATAACCTTGTTTTGTTAGCTTCTTACAAAACCAAAATAAGTCGTTCCCGTACAAAACAGATCGTGTCAGCTATGCATAACAAAACTCCCCCTTGCATTCTCTGTTCCCTCACGTTAGGAAATATCGAGGTTAGCTCGCATAATCATATTCAAAGCTTCCTCATTCGTCTTGCTAGAGCCAGGCCAAGCAGTTGAGTTTATAAACGGATACGAAAGAATAGAGTGAAAGTTGAGTGCGTCTTTTGCCTGAAGCAAGAAAATATATTCTCCCAAAAGTTACTTACATTACCCAAACCCTTGTGTATCTATATAAAAGCATTTATGTATATACATACTATATAGATATATATGTATATATATATATAGTCGTATATACATCTTTTTACAATTTTACGTATCTTTATTATAAATGTATATTTTTCCCCTTTGAAATATAAAAACAGGTATTATATTTTTATTGATACAAGTATATCAATTGTTTTCCATGGCTTCATAGATTCTACTTGAAGTTTAGTGAAGGTAATTTGAGGTTTTTATTTAATATATATTTATTAATTCACATCACAGCGGTGATCCAAATTTAATTGATTTATTTTTACAATATTTTTTAACATATTTCCTCATTTTTATAATAATTAATAAAAAAATTTAACATATTTTATATATATATATAAACTAATTATTTTCATTAATAATTATTGTAATTACTATGTTAATGAGTGCGACAACTTTATTATTTTATATATTTTATTATATTACTTTTATAGTATATATAATTCCTAATTTTGTAAAGCTTTGATTATATGCATTTTTATTCCGCATTATTGTGCTATAATTTGTTAACCCATAATTGTATTATTAGAATATTTCATTTATTTCGAAATTCTCTGTTTTAAAACAGGCTGTTGGATTGGGTCCAATGTTTTGAGTTGGGCTTATTGTTTGGAATTGTATTTCCGAGGTCTTAAATGCTTCCTACAAATAAAGAGTAAAAAGCAACTAGTTTTTACTCATGATATCCCTATAACGAAAGTGACGCCGAGTGGCAGCAGAAAAGCACACTTACTATATATATATATCATATATATATAATAAAATTATTTATATAAAATTTTATTCATATATATATATATATATATATATACTATATATATATATATATAATATATATACTATACTATATATATATATTATATATATATATAACAATTAATATTATATCAAAAAAAATAATCTCAACTGCATTTTACTCAAGACACCAAATTTCAATACAGATACATTTCTTTTGAGGGTTATTTAACATTTCAAGCAAGACGCGACTTAATTCGTGACTCTACCACTGAGCCCACAAAGCCCAAATTGAAGCTAGTACCAAAAGTAAAAAGTACCAAGCTAGTACCAAAGTACCAAATGGTCGACAGGGAAAATTATCGACAGGTCAAATGGTATTTTTGTATATATAAAAAAATCTGTATATAGACTTTCTCTAGCGAATCCAACAAAACTTCTTAACTGAACAACCTAACCTAACCTAACCTAACCTAACCTAACCTAACCTAACCTAACCTCACCTAACTTAAGCTAACCCTAACTTAGCCTAAATTGATTTCATATGTATACCGTGTGATCAGGAAACTTAGGCAAGGCGTCTGCGTTTTTACGCCATCCTTGCTAAGGTGGTGACTATATCCTCACTAAGCTCACAGTACAGTTTCTACAAATTGCCTAATTATTATATATATATAGATATATATACTATATATATATAATATATATTAATAAAACACTATATATTAAATATATATATATATATATATATATATATATATATATATATATATATATATATATATATATATATATATATATATTTCTCATATTATGTGTGATTAAGTTTTATCTATATCGTATTACTTTGATCCGAACACGATTTTATTTGTTAAAAGTCAAAATAAAACTTTATTGAAATAAAACAGCTTCACACCAATAAAAATATTAAAAAAAAACAAGTCCTTATTATTTATTTAAATCTATGTAACCTAACTTAACTTAACTTAACATAACTTAACATATATCATATATATATAAAAATATAATAATAATATATTATATATATATAATTTATTAACGTTACGTATACCTAATCATATAATATTATATTATATAATATAATATATATGGCAAAAAAATTGTACAATAAAAATTTCAAACATTTCTCGCTACTCTCACTTTTTCACAATTTTTTTCGAAACGTAAATTGTCAAAAAACTTGACCTTTCGGCTATAACTTTTCACCTAATTAAGAAGTTCCATATATATATATTATATATAATATATATATAATATAAATAGATATATATAATATATATATATATATATAATAATATATAGTATATATATATTATATATACTATATATATATATATAGCGGGAAATGCATAAAGACGCCAATATGAGCAAAGAAATTAAGATACTTTAAGAAAAGTTTATTTAAAGAGAAATGTAGATAAATATGTATTAAATCTTAAAATCGACTTTTCAATTAATAAAAATTTGATTAAAATTAATAATTAATAAATTAAATTATACGTTTCATCGTATGTTTGGCAGGGTTAATGATTAGAACTCTTATTTAAGTGAAGGAAAATTTTAACTTAGTGTTATTTTTTAGCGCGGAAGGGAAGGTTGTGTTTGTAATTCTTTTAGAAGAAAATGTTATGATACAATGTTTATGAAATATGTTGTAATGATTATGAGCAAACAATGTAGTTGCTTATTAATAATTCTTTTACAGTTTGGTATAATCTTTGTAGAAAAATTTGTGTGATAGAAATATTAAATTCGAAGAAACGATGAACCATTTACCTGACTGACGCTAACCTAACCTGACCTACTTAACTTATCCTAACTTAACCTAACCTAACCTAACTTATCTTAACCTAACCTAAATTAGCTTATCCTAACCTAACCTAATTTAACCTAACCTAACCTTAAAAGTGGTTTAAAAAAATCCTATTGAGTTACTTTTATATATATATTATATATATAAGATTATATATATATTATATATATATATTATTATGTTTTAATATATATTTAGTATATATTATATATATATATATAATATATATATATATATATATATATATTAGATAGATAGTATAGATAGATAGATAGATAGAAGAGGATATGATAGGTGGCTAGATACGGATAGATTCGATAGATAGATAGATAGATATTATCTATCTATCTATCTATCTATCTATCTATCTATCTATCTATCTATCTATCTATCTATCTATCCTATCTATCTAATCTATCTATACTATCTATCTATCTATCTATCTATTATCTATCTATCTATCTATGGTATCTATCTATCTATCTATCTATCTATCTATCTATATAGTCTATCTATATATCTATATATCATAGTATCATATATAGTCCTATATATCTATATATCTATATAGATGATAGATAGATAGATAGATAGATAGATAAGATAGATAGATAGAATAGGATAGATAGATAGATACGATAGATAGATAGATATATTGCGTATATATATATTATAATTTAATATATATATATTATATATATTATATATATTATATATATATATATATATCATATATATATATATATATATATATATATGTATATAATATAATGTATATATATATATATTATTATTATATGTTATAATATATATATATATTGTATATATATGTTATATATATATATATATATATATATATATATATATATATATATATATATATATATATATATATATATATATATATATTATTTATATATATATATATAATATATATATATATATATATTATATATATATATATATTATATATATTATTATAATATATATGTATATATATATATATATATATATATATATATATATATATATATAAAAGTAATGTTTATCATTTGGTGCCATATTTTTGTAAACAAGTTGTCGTACATGTTTCCTCGGCTCGCGCTGATTTTGGCGTTTATTATGCAACTTCACCATATATATATATATATATATATATATATATATATATATATAATATATGATATTATATTTTTTTTATATTAGTATATATAATATATATATATAATATCTATATATAATATATATATATATATATATATATATATATATATATATATATATATATATATATATCATATATATATATATATATATATATATATATATATATACAGACATAAAAAAAATTTTCCAAAATTTAGTAGCATACCTTCTAATATTGTTACTGTTTGCAAAAGAAGCCAGCACACTGAATTTCTTCCAAAATTAATCATATTTAGTGCTGCCGCCAGGCACCTGAAATGTGTTATAAAATGTCTTAAACGTCTAATTTCCACACACCCAGATGTGGTAACGAAAGACGGCGTGTTTTTTTAACGGTGTATCCCAAGTATACCTAATTTACAAAGGTACACCTAATAATTACTCGAAAGGTGCCTTTCTCATTTCAAACTTTGTTGATTTTGAAAACACATCTCTGTGCTTTTCTACGATCTGCAAGATATACTGCAGCTGCTCTTCTTTGTTTTTTGTAAGGATGGGTGTTAAAGGACTGTAATAAAGCAACAGCACTTTTTCAGCATTATCAATAACAACATTCATTTTTTCTACTAGTTTTTGCCTAATGTAGTTCATCATCATTTTTACTATTCTGAAGGATCGGATTGAAGAAATGATGTTGGGAGTGTCAATTTCTCGAAGAAAAGTTTGCTTTTTGAGGTAATGAAACTTGCCAGTGTGTGTTCTAAAACAACCTTATCCGTATAATCAAGACTTATTCTGTTGGAAGGCCTTTCAACAGCTGACTTATCTAAAGCTTGAACTATTTGCAGCTTCATATCATTATTGACTTCATCGACAAAGAATGCGAGAGGCACCAGCTCCTTCGTTCAGGTACCACAAGTGCCGACAGAGAGCTTTTGCAGCAAAATGCAGATACGTCTTTTTCGTCATAATCGGCTTAAGTTTCAGCAGAAAATTGCGGGTCAGTTTTGGTAATGTTTTGGCGCACTAGGTGCTTGCACCAATTTGCGCACATAGAAGATGACTGCAAACCGAACAAATTTTTCCAGTCCCAGTGAGTTCTCTCTTCACATTTTTGAATCTTGACTCTGAAATACTAATCCTGATTAATGGCATATAGACTCGTGGGCGCAACATCTTGATCGAATGGCATGGCAACTGGTTTTCCACAAAATGAAACTCCTTTAGGAGGAACGTCTCCAAGATTATAATAGTCATACCCCAACAGCTTCAGGATAAAGTTTTCTGATGGCATTTTCCTTCAATTTCTGTTTTGCAGTAACGCAACTTGCCTGCTGTTCTCTGCAAATGATTTGATTTGGTAGGTCTGATATTGTCTTTATCTATTGTTTCCACTGGTCTTAATGCGCGTTTAAAAAAGCTGTGTCTCTGGTCCAGCAGGTGCTCCAAGCGCACTTGTCAAGTACATCGAAATTCTTATTTCCAATAAATATGATGTGACAGGCCATTGAAGCAGTGATCGCCCGAAGGCTTGGATTCTATTGTAAATATCAGCTCCTTGCCTTATTACGCAGCTATTGCTGGCAGTGGTGTCAAAAAAACAATGGCCTGTGATATTTTTGCCAAGCTTCCAATCTTCCCAAACATTCAACTGTCAGATTCGAAATACAATGCCGCTTTCCTGACAAGTTTTTGGGAGCTCTAAGAGTTTTTGAATTACTTCTGCTGATAACTTAGTCTAGGTACCTCTCTGTATTGTGTGAAACAGTGGATATCTGTAGAATTTTACCATTCGCCAATGTCCATTCAATGGTACATTGTTGCAAAGCTCTGTTTTATATCCTCAGCAATTTTTTTTTTACGTAGATCGCTTCTTTCTCTCTGCAATGTACTTCTACTCAAAACGTCTTCTCAAAACAACGTCATCAACATCGACTCTAAGGGCATTAACAGTGGATGACAACACCATAAAAGCACTGCGATCACTTATTTTTGTCCTGTCCAGTATGCAATTAGCTAGCATCAGGTTCACCATACGCTTTTCTGAACTGTTACTAGATGAAGGTTTGGGTTCATGCACCGTCGTGTGAATTAGTTTAGACCTTTGAAGTATGCGCTAATTTACATTTGATGCCAAATTCTACAACTACATGACATTTCTTCTTCCTTATCTCTCACGTTTTGTTTGGGCTTCAATCTTGCTCCTCTCTTTTGCCGTTTTCTAGCTTTCTCTAGCCAGAGCTTTTCTTCAAATGTGCCTATTGTAGGCCACGTCTACTTTTTCATGATTTGAGTTGCAAGAAATATTTTATCTTCCTCAACCGTCATTATTTGTAATGCATTAATTGTGAGCAATATCAAAAGGTCGTTTAAACTCTTAAACGCATTTTCACTTTTTTGTTTGAGCTGTCTTACTTTTTGTGTTTTGGATTTCTGTATTGATCTGTACTTGTCATGCAAGTTCAATATTTTTGTAATAATATTCAGTTTTGCTTTTGTTGGAATATTTGCTTTGCTTCAAATGGAACAAATTTCATCAGATCTACAAAATTACAGTGCTTCTCTAATGTGTTTCTTTATCGAATGTGAAAGACAACACACGCCAACAAAACATCTGTTTTGTCGATCGATTGACCATGAGATATAACTTCACTTTTTCCACGAGTAACTGCCCATGATTGCAAAGTTATATTACAAAAGCAAACACAAATACGTGCTGTCACCACTGTGTCTTCACCGTAACTAACAACCAATATAGATGCATTCTGCTTGTGCAAGTTGCCAATTTCATTCGTCTGGCGGCAGCACTAAATATGTTTTAATCGTTCTGAAATTTTTTGTGCGAGGCTTTTTCACAGTCTGAAATAAAATGAAAGGGTATGCATTGTCAAAATACAAAATTAAAAAATCCCCCTATAAGCTTGGACCGGTTTGCTGAGTGTACTTATGATGTTTTTGAATGTGAGGTTTAAAGGTGAAGTGGGTATCGAAGGTTATTCCGAGATTTTTAGTTGTTTTGTTTAGGCCTTAGGGGATGATGGAGTTATTTAGGATTAC
>JABUQX010012314.1:0-5000 GCA_015478945.1 Trachelipus rathkii
ATATATATATATATATATATATATATATATACCTTTATTATATATATATATATATATATATATATATATATATATATATATATATATATATATATATATATATATATATATATATATATATATATAATAATATATATATATATAAATATATATAAATATATATATATATATATATATAATAACAATAATAATAATAATATAAAAATTATAGTATATTTATATATATATATATATATATATATATATATATATATATATATACATATATACATATATATATATATATATATATATATATATATATATATATATATATATATATATATATATATATATATATATATATATATGAGCCTTGTCCAAAAGTGGACCTGCTAGATTTCTTCGAGATGGTGAGGAGTAACCAGGTCTTAAGGTTTGTATCATTTCAACAAAGTACTTCAATTCAACACTTAAAAATGAGACGTTGTTAGCATAAAAAAAACTGATATTTTTTGGTCAAGAAATTCTTTTTGTGCAGTTGTCATTTTAATGGTATATTTAGACAAATTCTTTTGAGTTTTTGATGTGTCAGATACAGATAACCATGTTTTCATTGTTGAATGTCTTGCAGCCATCGAAAATTAGATGAATCCCTTTCTTCTACATCTGTAAGATCCATACTTTCAACGGTTGTATTAGCACTTGATTCACTAGATTTGCCAGAATATGACAAGCGCTTACAAGATTTTTTCCGATGCACTTTTATTCTTTCAATTTTATTGCTAATTGTATCACTGTAATATTTACATTTTACTTTGCTGGTGCCTTAGACATTCAGAACCTCAGTCCATTCATTTCCTAGTTTTCTTCTGGATCCCAGAGTCTTTGGCATTACTGTTATAATCAAACTTATAATAACTTAACAAAATTGAAAACAAACAATTAAATTAATATGAAATTGCAGTTATTGCTGAAAAGGAAAGGAAAAATGAAAAAACCCAATTTTCCCCGGGTTTTTTCGGGTTTTAGATGAAAAAACCCGAAAAACCCCGGGCCCACTGGGCTTTTTCAAAAAAAGTGGTTTTTTTGCCAACAAGAGATCCATATTACCTTTCAAAAAGATTAGGTGCTCAAAATTAAAAGCAGTTAAGGCTGACCTCTTTGCCCTCAAAATATCCCCACCAATACTAAATATTCGCTCTACAGCCGCAGAACTAGGGAGAGGTGTATTATATTTTATGAACAAGTTCAACAAATTCTGCCTATGCTGAAAGGGAAAGATGTCCTTGGTGAGAGGAGTGCTGGTGTTAGTTCACTTCCAGCAGTCCATTGCTAATTTAAGGTCCTCACCTAAATCATTCTGCCTCCCTTCTGAAATATTTTGACCACCCTGTCCACCCATAAGAAGGTCTATTTCGTCCAAGACTTTAGTAGAATCCATGAAAGCCTCGACTCCTGCAGAGTCGATGCTAATGCTACGTATCAGCTCGGTAGCTATATATATATATATATATATATATATATATATATATATATATATATATATATATAGAACATATGAAGACATATATATATATATATATATATAAATATATAAATATATATATATATATATATATATATATATATATATATATATATATATATATATATATATATATATATATATATATGTATATATATATATGTATATATATATATATATATATATATATATTCTTTGCCATAGATATACTATATAATAATAATACCTTTATATATATATATATATATATATATATATATATATTAATCAGTTCATGTGTAAAACCCAAATATATATAATGTATACATGTATAATAATATATATAAAAAACATATATATATATATATATATATATATATATATATATATATATATATATATATATATATATATTTGGGTTTTACACATAATTGATTTGCCTAGTTATTATAGTAATAATATAATTAATTAAAGTTATAGATGAGGATAATAGCCATTCAGTCTATAAAATCAATTTAAATGTTATTTATTATATATGGTACCTTTAAGGAGGTTGAGATTATTTTTGGAAGTTTAATTATTAAAAAACAATAAGTCTTAGACTAAAAGTATAATTAGTTATAAACTTAAAATAAAAATTATATTTCTTTATTATAACCAATAAGAATTCTTAATAAGTAAACTATATTTTCATTTTTTAAAAAGGTGCGGAACAAAAGAGCGGAAACTTTTTTTGATCCGCACGTGCAAGTCCGCTAATTTCCTGACGACTCCGCACCTCCGCTGAGTCACTTCCTATTCTGGTGGTCAGCTCAGGACGGACCAGCGGACTAAGCGGACAAAAAAAGGATGAAGTGCCCACCTCTGATTATATATATATATATATATATATATATATATAATATTAATATATAATATAATATATGTATATATATAATATATAAGACAATATATAATATAATATATATAAAGTGCTAAAATCTATATATATATATAAATAAATAATGAGAATAATATATATATATATATATATATATATATATATATATATATAATAATAATATATATATATAATAATAATATATATAATAATATATATATATATATATATATATATATATATCTTATATATATATATATATATATATATATATATATATATATATATATATATATATCTATTAATGTAATTACGCAATATATATATATATATATATATATATATATATATATATATATATATATATATATATATATATATACATTATATTATGAGTGTGTGCGTGTGTGTATTTAATGTGTATTTGAAAGGGGATGAACTGATGAAATTACCCCCAATTGGGTATATGGGGATGTTAGATTGTGCTGAAACAGTCTGTCACACTCAGATGCACAATGGTTCATATGACCCTTTCATGTCTCATTTCTCACTTTCACATCTTCCTACTATCACTACTACTACTATTATTACTACTACTTCCTACTATTACACTATCACAGATTCTTTTACGAATTTTATTTTCTTAAAAAACAGCATCGACAAACGTAGCCCCTCATCCACTTCTTTCAGCATCATTACCTAGATTTTGGTGGGTCCTGATCATGGGGTTGGTGGGCCTTGATCATGGGGTTGGTGTGCCCTGGTCATGGGGTTTTTGGGCCCTGATCATGGGGTTGGTGGGCCTTGATCATGGGGTTGGTGGATCCTGATCATGGGGTTGGTGGGCCTGATCACGGGGTTGGTGGCCCTTGATCATGGGTTGGTGGGCCTTGATCATGGGGTTGGTGGGTCTTGATCATGGAGTTGGTGGGACCTCATCATGGGGTTGGTGGGTCCTGATCCATGGGGTTGGTGGGTCTTGATCACTTAGAGTTGGTGGGCCCCTCATCATGGGGTTGTTGGGTCCTGATCATGGGGTTGGTGGGTCCTGATCATGGGGTTGGTGGGTCCTGATCATGGGGTTGGTGGGCCCTGATCATGGGGTTGGTGGGTCCTGATCATGGGGTTGGTGGGTCTTGATCATGGGGTTGGTGGGCCCTGATCATGGGGTTGGTGGGCCCTGATCATGGGGTTGGTGTCCCAGAGACCCTTCCAACTTGCTCTGGAACACTGTTCTCTTTCATCATTAATTTCCGCAACATCCGCAATCTTTTTTCTAATTTTCAATTTGTTATAAACTTCACCTCTTTTAGACCTCGTCTTTTGCTGTTAATGGAAATTTAGGGGGTTTGAACGTTCCAATAGGAAGCAATACTCCACTCCTTTCCCTATCTTTATTCCCAATTTTCATCCAAATCTGCTGATATTGCACAAATGTGTGCTGCGATGTTTGTCTGTTAACGTGCTTCCAATTTGGAATTTTTCTGAATTTTCTTATTTATGGATTGGGCTCCTCTGTCAATCTACAACTAAATTCATCTGTTCTGTCTACTTTTACCTAATTCTACTTATTATCATAAATTCTTTGGTTATCTAAACTCTCTCTCTCTCTCTCTCTCTCTCTCTCTCTCTCTCTCTCTCTCTCTCTCTCTCTCTCTCTCTCTCTCTCTCTCTCTCTCTCTCTCTCTCTCTCTCTCTCTCTCTCTCTCTCTCTCTCTCTCTCTCTTCTCCATTCTCAGAAAATATAAGTTTTTTGGTAATTTCAACAAACACTACCTCCAATGTCTCTCTTCTTGTTCTCGAGGAGGAGCTGGTGAACTTGCCTTCAATCGGGATATATATAATATACAAATCTCGATTTTGAATCAATATTTCAAAAATGCAAAAATATATATATAAATATTTACTACAGTCCAGAATAAGACGTGTTAAAGTACTCATGGGTGATAGGGTGGCCGAACTGCTCGTTATTTTAATAAAATTTTCGTTCATTTGTGGTCACTGGGAGAATCCCCCACACACCTGAGCACGCTGATATATATTATATATATATATATATATATATATATATATATAATATATATATATATATATATATATATATATATATATATATATATATATATATAGTAATTAGATTGTTTTTAATTCCTTGGTTTTTAAATTTATGAAATGTTTTTTAATAGAAGTAAAGAAGAAAAAGTGAGATATTTGATGATCTCTCTGAGAGTCTTAAAAACGTAGGAAGGAAGATGTAGAAAGATGTAGGAGGGGGTTCAAATATTTTCATATTCCTAATTAAAGTCTGCAGGTGACAGGGTTCATGGAAAACATTCTGATGATTCGAGTCGACGATGTAAGGTTCATGTTGATTGGCCGACAGTAAGGTTCATGTTGATTGGCCGATAAAGTGGTGCAAATCGGTGCTGTATATAATTTCAGGGTTCCGTTGCGGTGCGGTGCGATGCGGTGGCGGTGCGGTGCGGGTGCAATGAGGTGCTTTGTATGGTGTTATACGCAGTGAGCATTGCAAAAGAGATGGTGCAGTGGTGTGCGAAAAAATGAATGGTAGTAAATTGTGCGGTGTAATTATGTGAGAAAATTGCGGTGCTTGGTCGACCAATTCGAAAAAAA
>JABUQX010012314.1:15000-30535 GCA_015478945.1 Trachelipus rathkii
ATTTCGTTATATTTTATGTTAATGTCCGGTTTATGTTTTCTTATACGAAGAGACTCTAAGATCAGATCTAAGATCAGAAAATTCCTTCTTTTTATTTAAAATTTTAAAGTAATTTACTATTTCATTATTGTGCAATTTTTTATGTTCTACCTGCATATGGTGTTGTATCTTACTTGGTTTGTACTTGTGCTGCAACATACGCTGCCGAAGTGTATTCGTCGTATAACCAATGTAAGTGGCATTACATCCACTCTCATTGCAATAGAATTGGTACACGACGTTGGTACACTCACCAGCAGATGGTACATCACGAGCACTAAAGCAAGAAGATAATTTTGTTGCTTATAATAGCTTCTAATAGTGATTGTTTCATTATTTTTCCCTTTAACATGTTTCTTTAAAATAATTTTCAATTTTGACTCCTCTTCATTTATTGAACCAACCACTTCGCTCTTGTAATAGAATATAAAATTATTTATTATCTTGTTTATCTTTAATATAATAATAAAATAATAATAAATAATAATTAATAATAATAATAATAATAATAATAATAATAATAATAATAATAATAATAATAATAATAATAATAATAATAATAATAATAATAATAATAATAATTAATAATAATAATAATAATAATAATAATAATAATAATAATAATAATAATAATAATAATAATAAAATAATAATAATAATAATAATGATGATGGTCTTTCTCGTATGAAAACCTAAAAATGAAGAAAATACCCAATTTTGCTGCAAAATATTTTTATATTTTTGATAAACAGAAAATAAAAATTTTATTTCGAAAAATTTTTACAATCCCAAAATTTTTTGAGTTGGTTTTATTTGAAATTTATGACTTTCATAGTAATTTTAATAATAATAATAATACAAGAAACATTTTATAATTAAAAGGAAAGTCGCACCACACCTTTGCATAGAAAGGGTTCCAAATTTTTCATTTTTAAATAAGATTCAAATAATACGTTTAAACGACAATATTAATTTCAAAATGACTTTTGTCATTTATTTTTTTTAATTAGCATGACTATTATTATTATTATTATTATTATTATTATTATTATTATTATTATTATTATTATTATTATTATTATTATTATTATTATTATTATTATTATTATTTATTATATTATATTATTGAATTATTATTTTTATTATTATTATTAGTATTATTATTATTATTATGAAATTTTGCAAAAAAGAGTCATATTTCAGGATGTTGGAGAACGTGTTTTTAATATTAGGAGAGTGTTATAATAATAATAACACGATACTCTTTGCATGCCTGCAATCTCGTATCATGTTGGTGATCAAATAATATCTAAAGTTTCCTTGGTGCTGCTAAATTCTAAATGATGAATTCATTTTGGAACTAAGTTAATAGAGTTAATTATTTAATTGGATATAGAAATTTAAAAGATTCGAGAACAAATATTATTCAACTATGTTTAACTATAATAACAAAGCATCTAGATACTGCCACGGATTAGTTATTAAATAATATATTTGTATGAAGTTAAACGTATACTTAGTTTTAGGTACTAATGTAAATTTGAGAGTTTACAGAATGTTTTGTCTTTATTAACTAATTATAAGGATAAATGTTATTCAGAATCCTAGAAAGCTTTTCATCTATCAGACTGAGATTATTTTCAATTAATTATAACATTCGGCTGCCACCACCAGTATTTGGACAACTCTGCGATTTAGAGCTACATATTAAAAGGTGAATGGATCAAGCGAGTCGTAAAATCTTATATATACTTCTTGCACAGTAATATTTGACTGTATATATATGTATGAGATTTCGTAGCTAACCTTCTTGAGAATCCAAACGTCAGCATAGACGACACGATGTCATATATTAAAATCAGCAAATAAGTAATAATGTATCTTTTGGAACGAAATTATGATCACTCTAAGATGAATTTCACCGTATCCCATTTATGCCTTGTACGAGGGCCGTATATACTCATATTTCCAGCATAGCCCTCAATTCCCACCTTAGAAAATCTTTGACGGATCCTTTTTTTTTATTATTTTAACATTAATCTTAAGGTAAATCGAAAATCTCCATTTTACTTCATTACCAGTTATTAGGTGAGTTATTTATAAGATGTCTTTCAAATTTTTTTAATGGTATAACCTGTTTTGTGGTGTTGAGAATAAAGCTAAACTAACTAAGCAACGAGATATTAGGTCCCCTATGCTAACGACATTAACTGTCACCCTTCTTTCTCCTAATTTCATTATTATTATTGAAAGGACTTAAAGTGAAAAAATTGAATTATTTCCATAATTTAATTTTTAACCTATCTAAATGAGAAGTCCGTGTGAATCATTTAGTCATTAAGTTTTATTAGTCATGTTTGTATCTAAATAATTGATTTAATATTCACTCAGTGTAGAATAATTTATAGATAATTAATGTTATGTTATGAGAGTTTTGTGAGCAGCTGGATACAAGTGTATTTGAGTTTTTTAAATATTTACGTCTGAATAATATTGGGTTGGCATGGATAAGGGGAATCAGATGATTGCAGAGTGTGTAGGAAAGGTTGTGAATGGCAATAGAAGGTAAGGTGGCTGGGATAGTTCAAATGATAACAATGGATAGGATAGTAAATGGGTGCCTAAAATCTTGAAGATGGTGGCACTAGAATCAGGGTCTCATCACAATAGAGATAGGATATTAATATGTTGTGTACTCTGTGTTGATGTAATAGTAGTGAGGAGACTATGGTCTTAGAATAAGAAAGGTTATAGAGGTCTTGACTACGGTGGTTTCATCCTGGGGAAATTACCCATAGTTGTCTACTGGATGCTCCTGCCGTACCCCTGAACCGTTAATGCTGGAAAAATAAAGAAATATAAAGTATAGTGAGTAAAGAGAAAGATCCCATAAAGGGTGGATGTACTAATAGGAAGAAGCAGTAATAATAGCTAAGTGTTAGCAGCAGATAGGTAGAATAGTGTATTCATATATAATATAAGAAGAGAACATGCCATAAATTTCGGGTGTTAAGAGCTGGCTTAATACAGCAAACGAGTTTGATGTAGTGATATGAAGGTAATAGTAGGAGAAAATAATTAAAATAGTAAATCTTAATCATGTAGGGATAGTAATAATCTTCTAAAGCCTTTGGTACCGTATCTAGAGATTATAGAGAAGAGTAGCCTTGTAATAACACCTAGTCGTCTATTATGTGATACGCAGCCGTGCTTTATTATTGTATAAACTGAATCTGCCGGTTAGTGGCTTAGTGTAAAATGTACCCTATATTATAATACTGTTAAAATAACAAGAAATTACGTAATTAGGTAAATCCTATCTATCAAATAAAAATATTTTGTGTTTTATTATGTATGTTTCAAACCATAATTCCCTTCTTGCTTCACTAAAGGATATGTTCCATTCTGATATTCACTCAGTATGTTGAGTATAGTTGGCGTCCCTAACATAAGCTGGTTACTTTAATTCAGTATATTAACATAAACTACAATTAATAATAAATATCAACTAATGATTTTTATTTTTTTTATTATTAATGATTGTTGTACAATGACTGCACGCACAAAAAGTAGCGGATAACTCATATACCATATGGTTCCTTAGAGTGGCATAGAATAGATAATAATATCTTACATAATCATAATAATTTAACTCAATAACAGATAAGAAATGAATAATAATTAATAATAATAATAAATAATAATAATAATCAATAATAATAATTTAATCCAATAATATAATTGTAAAAGTTTAAACAAATAATAATAAATAAATAATGTAAAAATAATTAATTTTTCTGTTCTCTTAATATGTTACAACTTGAATAAAAAATAAAATAAGCAGACAATCATTCCTTCATAGTATAGCACTCGGACTTTCTCATCTGAGAATCCATTCGGTGCCCGTGGGGTCAGTAATATATTTTTTGCTATTTTCTACTATGTTATACAAGTTCTTTATCAAATACTCAACATATTCACATACATTTGGTTCCCTCATTTCTGACTTGTCACATGAATAAGCCTTTTGAGTCTTATATTTGCCGCTTTGCTTATGATTGATTAAAGCAAAGTTTGTTTGAAATTGCGATAGAGAGCAGTCAATATTACAACATAAACAGTATGCTGAAAGTAAGCCTAAAGGAATGTAATACACACAATATATGCAAGTTAAATTGTGCTAAAAGATCTCCATTTAAACAGAGTTAGTGAGCAATATCTCATTTGAAAGATCAACCTTAACACACACGACACAAAAATAATAAAAAAAAAAAATACAAAAAAAAAAAACTCTTTTCCATCTTGTTTTAGGAAAAAGATTGGAATTATGATTTGGCTCGAGAAGTGAGTCTCGATTGAGGATTACTAATACTTAAAAAATACATTCTTTTAATGCAAGATGAATACAAAATGAATGTAAATGTATGGATGATTATCACAAATTTCTTTAAAATTAAGTAAGATACGAACTCCTTTAGCTATATTTATATATATCATTTTTTAGGAAAAAAAAAAGGTAATGTTTAATAGATATTTGATTTTTAAAATCCCAGTATACTTATTAGAATTGCGATGTGATGTCGATGGATAAAAACTAGGTTCTTTTACGCGAATGCAAATGTATAAAGTGTAACTATTTCGAAGTCAACAAAGAAATCTTGTTTGTACAGCAATGTTATGTATTAATATTATTAGTTGGTATAGTTATTTTATTATATGTCGTACTTATTTATTATTATTATTATAATTATTGTATTAGCCGATATTGTATTAAATTATAGTGTAATTATTATTATTATTAGTTAAATACGTATGAAAACATATGCTTACAAAAAAAACAGACTGTCTTGCATACTATTTGCCAGAAATAAATAAATCTGGAGGATCTGTTTTGACTCTTGCCATAGGCAAAATCCTTTTGCAGAAAAATAGTTCGAGTGGAGGTTGAAAAAAGCAGAGGTCATTCGAAATTTAATATTCCTATTATTAAAATACATTAATATTTAACAATTAATTCATTTTTTCAAAAAAGTGAAGAATTACTCAAGGAGAAAATAAATCTCATCAAAAATTCTCATGGTAAGATGAAATAAAGATTTCATTTATTACAAATTTCATTGATACTGTTTATTAAATTTAAGAGTGGGTCTCTCAGAATATTCATAGCTACATATGATATCCCCCATTTCACCTTTTAATTAAGAACATCTTTTTTGGCATTATAGATTCGTGAGTCAGAGAGAAGAAGCGAGCAAGGATTGTTCCCTTTTAATTTAAACCCAATTAGTCATTTCGAATCTATAATCTTAACCCAAACATTTTTTTAATATATCTAGTAATGCGTTTGCAGTTATCAAAAATCGCCTCTCTCTCTCCTCCTCTATCACTCAAAAAATCATTCTTTTAATATGTAATTCTCAATGCTTAGGTTTTCGTGTTTGCAAGTCTATTCATCTTGGCTTCCTTCATATTACAGAAAGTTAAGACAAGATATTAATACAATCTCCTAGTCCTATGCAACCCTTTTTAAGTTTTTTTTGGTTTTTTTTTAACATATTTGCAACTACTAACAGGCAAAGACCTATCTGATCAGGGGTTACTTGGCTCATATTTCTAATAGCACAAAGACTTTTAATCAATAATTGTATTATTTTTTTTTTGTATCACGAAAAAATAAATGTTGGTTAAAATTTGCTTAATTTCCCATCATTTAATGTAAGATTTGTTTTATTTAGCAAGCGTATATAACTCTCTCTAATATTATAGGTATATTTCTCACCCAAGTTCGCTTCAATGCCGTACTTTCTTTACACCAATTTTCCCTTCCTCACCAACCACTTTTTTGTTTTAATGAATATTCACTACAGCAGTTTTCATGTCTTCCATAGAGTGGATGTTATAAACTCCGCCCTATCATCTCTAACATAAATTCTGCAAACATATTCCTTCCATCTCTGCCTATAAAACCATCTTTTAAATCATATAGTATTGACCACTGTTCCTTCCTTTCTATGTAATACCTTACTATGTTACAGAACCAGACTTTTACTCATTAGATTCTCACACCAAATCTTTATATTACACTCCTATTATGCCTGGGATTCCCAAGTTCAATACCATAATCTCCTATAGTTCATCTATCTAACTTCAGTGGCTATCTTTGGTCCTCTTCCATCCCTCCTTCTCTTTAGGCTACTCATTCCGTTTATGGCATTATCAATAATTCCTCACAATTCTCTCCTTCCACATATATGCACTGTCTCTTTGCTTTACAGACTCTAGTGTCTGTTGACAAAGTATATATAGGTTCAGTATTACCTGAAATTACTCGATCGACCGTTTTATTTAATCTTTTGGAGTATAATTAAACTTAAAATTCTGTTAATTAGACAGGCTCTTTTTGCTCAGTAACTACTATGACTACAGCATCCTCTCTTTGAGGTTAAACTATTTCTGGGTTATGAATAAGTCCCCACATCTAATAAGTAGGTATTTACTTATATAGTTATATAGTAATATTATATCTATATATAAAATACTATATAATATATATTTATATATATATATATAGTAGTTAAACCCTAATCTATGATAGTTAGATATTTGTACTAATAGATCATACATATATAGTATACACTGTGATACGCTATACTTATTCACATCTAAGCATACTACTCTAATAAATTAAGTATACCTATTGGATCTATATATTATATTCTAAATACCGTTCAGGTATAGTCATATTTATGATCACAATAGATTATGGGTTATATTGTCTCTAACTTTTGACCTATCCCCTAGCTTTCATATTTCTGCGCGAACACAAATAGTTCTAAGTTCTACACAAAAATTTCTCTCACACGTGCGTAGAAGAAGTTAGAGATGTATTGCGTTAAGTTTTTTCTTCAATGAAGAAACTTTCTTTAGTTGGCAAAGCTTGTTGCAATAATTCCAGAAGCTTGCCACTAAAGAATTTTTCTTAAAAAAAAAATATCTAACAACTTTTCTGTAAATCTGTAATAGATTTATTATTCTTCTTAACTTGAGAAAAATTTTTTTCAGAAAAGGTATACACTGATCAAAAGTATAGATAAGCGTTTCCTCATAATTATATCATCATCTATATCGGTATTATATATATATATATATATAATATATATAGTGTTATATTACGTAATATGAAATCATTATACCCTATGGAATCATATAAATACCCTTATAATAATATACCCTATAATGATATATTACCTATCCTTCAACTTTATATTCAATTACAGTATATATAGTATTATATTATACTATGAATATACCTACCTATTAAATACGGATGATTTATTTATATATATATATATAACTAAACTGTAGGGAAATACTTTAGTATATAATATTACTAGTAATATAGTATTAATACAATCATTCCATACAATTAGATAGCTTCCCATCAATAATATATACATAAATCACTTATTTTCAGCATCTGGATACTATATATCCACTACTACATATATATATATCAAATCTCTATATATATATTATATATATATTATATAAGTATATATTACTAGTTATAATGTTTATATATAATTTCAGCTTTGATTACGTCAAAACGTAATAATAATATATATATTACTAATATTATATATTGAACTGTGATAAAAGCATATTTTGAGAGATTTTTTTTTTTTGTTGAGCTAAGGCCATAAAATCAGATCAATTGTAGGTATCCCATTTTCGTAGTATATATTAGAGGATGTGACGAATACTCACTCAGGCTACGTATTTCGGGTATTCGGCCATTTCGGCCCAAATTAGTAGTTACTTGGTGTCGCCCGAATAATTCGCATCATTCTGGCTGTAGTTGTCGATGATCCGTATTCGCGGGCATCAACACACTCCTTTACCATTTCGTAATATTGAGCCTTCTTGATAAAACGACAATAAATTGTTACTGTAACAAATCTGCCCATGACCTATCTCATGGAAATTATTTCTAATTTAGAGAACATTCGATTGTTATCTTTGTTATCTAGATAACTTTATTCATTTCCAAGTACAAAATTAGTAAATTACAAATATATGCGCCAAAATTTTGTCAGCACAATATGCCCATGGATAGCGAATGGAACCTTGTCATGTAGTGCCCAGATCATTCCTATATAAAGTTCACTTTCGTAAGTCTACTAGTTCCTTCCATTTCCCTATGTCATACTTCCCTTTTTTGACTCACACGGAAACTAGAAGGTTCAATCTTATAGCCTACTCATCATCTACGTCGATGTATTAATGGACCAAACATGGTAGCTGGAATAAGGGAGGGAGAGTGGCTTGCTATCAGTTTCATGTTTTATTCCACATGTTTGCAAAACTAGCCATTCATCGAGTTCAAATTATGTCAGAGAGTTGATTTTTTAACAGACTGATTTCTAAGTTAGCTTGCAGAACATTACCTGCTTGCATTGTCCCATTCGAGCAACGGCAAGCTGCAAAAGCGCTTTAAACATTACGACGTATGCAGAGTTCTGAGAATGTGCTAAACACCTGGTAGATAAATTACATCAAGACGACTTCTTACACTACTGGAGACTAAAATCTTATGATACTGCTCTAAACGTATTTCGTTGAACGAAAAAGTTCCTTGCCTATCCATTATAACGACTGCGATTCTGAACTTCGCCAATCAGAAAATGGTTGACTGAATGTATTCTAGTCGTTTCGAAGTGAATTATTCCAATTACTTGAAGCCGCGAGATTACAATGCGATCACTAAAATCAGAGCATTAAACGTGAATCTATTCACAGTATTCGTGTCAATGTGATCCGTGTTCATTTTGAGCAATAAAATCTATTTTTAAATAACCTGGCAATTAAACAGGCCAATAAGCGTTCAGTGTTTGTGCATTAATAATATACACTCGACTGACCTAGAGCTTAAGAATCTCAGTATTACACAGAATAAACGATATCACTACTAACGTTCCTCCACGTGATTATATGTTCTATATTGCTGCTGTACACTACCTTCCATGCATGTAGGATGGCTGCATGATTCAAGCTACATTTTTCAACAATGATTCAATGAAGTGGCAGTTAACCAAATATGTATGGTCAGTGTGTAGTGGCTATTCCTGGTTAGACAGAATTTGTCCCTGGCATGAGTATAGAAAACTCCTTTCAGCTCCTGAGCGTCTTCGCTGACTCTGGGTATCAATTTCGTATCTTCTATATGCGATTAGTGTGCCGCTGATATAGTGTCCACACCAAGCAAGCCTTTGATTACCGTCCTATGTGTGGACTTCACTTCATTTCCAATTCATGTGCATCAGCATTTCTTATTAAAATGAGATAATAACATATGTGCACGCGATCCAACAACTCTGTCATACTACTGAAAAGGAGAAAGTAGTCCCGGAGAGTCAGCACTTCTTGCTCGAAATGAGTCAAAAGACTTAAAGTCGGCCGAGTCGTCTGGTCGACAATGTGATTTATTGACGAGCTAAAAGATAAAAGAGGGTCTACTTATCGGCATATTTGGACATCGGAACAGATAAAAATCACAATATATAATGACTGGCCTCCACTCTTGAGCCGAGATAGATCGAATGATATTCCCCTTCAATGCTTTGGTTTGTGGAAAAAACACTAGGGAAGTAACGTGAGCTTTATGAATTTGATAAAATAAAGAATCTCGAAATAATCCCTTAACCTTTGTCTAAAGGTCTCCACCGACTTCATCCATTCACGAAAATTTGATTCAAGAAGTATTTTACGAAGCAGGAAAATATTCTACTGAAGCTACACATTTGAACAACGGTTATATATCCAACCTCCACCTGAAGGGACTGGAGAAATCTGCTAATCATGTTCTGTATTTTTAACATTAGAGTCTTTATTCAAATGAAAGTTTAGGTGTTAAATATTCCCTTTAACTAAACGAAGACTTTTCAATTTTCATGTAATTTATTTGTTAATAAATAAAATTGGTTTGCTATAGGTAAGAATAGTTATTTACTTTTTGTTTTATTACTTTGTATATAAACCACTGGTGAAGAACATGAATTAGGTTTCGTTGGACGGGGTAATGCGTTTCGTGAAAAATTAGATGTCTTGATGTTTGCTGAATTCAAACAATGTATCAGTTTTGTATCACAATCAGCAATCTCAAGCATTATTGTGAGATATTAGTGTGTAACACAATTTAAGTACAAATTTTATGATTTTTACCTTTTTCAAGAGGATCTATCACAATTATTGTATATAATATAGTCATACCTACCTACTATATACTTGTCAGTAGGTAATTTACCTACAATCTTTATATATATATTATAGTATATAGGCTTATACACCATACTATATATATATATATATATATATATATATATATATATACCCTACTATACCTATTGTTGAGCTATTAATATATGTAAATAGTAATTACCGACTGCCAGTACATGCTAATAATAGTAATAGATATATCTATTACTATTATATATTATCTCTATAGTAGTATTTATTTATCTATAGTATATGGAGTATCTATAGTATTCCAGTATCTATATATATATATAATTATATATATATAATATATACTCCATATACTAGTATTCTAACCAAAGCTACGAAAGTTATAGTATATACTATGATTATCTTATTAATAACCGTATACTCTATATTATTACTACTGAGAATATATGAAGGGAGAGATTACATAAAAGAGATATGATACGTGTCTTGATAGATATATGTTGAAACATATAATACAACTATGAATTAAGAGTAATATGGGACAAAAAATTATGTCTAATAGATAGATGAGGAACTGGGTTTTATGTAATGTAAAGCATACGCGTACGATGATTTAGTAGAAACTTTCACTAATTCTGTAGACGAGTTCTACTGTGCAGTAGCGTCTGGAATAGTCTCTCATACAAGCATTCAACACTTAGTCGGGCCATCTTGACTTAATGACATTGCCACGTTTGCCCTTGACATTACTTCCTTGCACGCGCTAACGTCCCGTTCCAGTGAACTTAGATCTTAGATGGTAAGCGATTCACCCTGCTCATCACTATATAGCCAGTGCGTTCGCTAGGTTATCCAGCATAGCAAATTTTCTATGACGTGTGAGATATTGTAGGGAAAGCTACAGTTGCGAACTTTAACTCCAATTCACATCCAATGAGAATTTTTTCTTTTGAAACAATTTAATCTTCCTTCTCGAGTCAGTTCCTGTCCAACCTGTCGAGTACTCAGATGCTTTCATGGGTTTCGGGTTCCGGCTTTCCTGTGTCCCAGGAGATTATGAACACCTTCATGATGACTAACGTCTCATCGGAAACAAGCAACCTTCCATGCTGCTGCCGTTATAACACATGAAGAGATAACTCTTGTCTGATAGCAAATATAAACGGCAGTAGTTCACGGATAGACTGTAGCGCGTGGTCCGTCTTTGTGTGGCATCTATCACACATATCTTCTTCCCAGCTCTCTTTGCTTCTCAAGTGCACTCAGAGCCAGGAGAACGTTTGACTTGCAGCATGTCTTATCATTAAAAAAATTCTATATCGCGGGATAATCTGCAAAAGTTTACACAATATCTCATTCGCGTCCAGTTTAGTAGGTTGCCTTCACTAACCTTTTTTATTGGTTTCATCAAACGCAAGTTTATGTGTGGTACATGGATAGTAACCGCTTGATTAGACCTGATGGTTTTTCTCTTCTGAGTACAATCAGTAAGCCTGTGTTCCCTACAATTACGCAAGCCGTCTGCTACTACCTCTGACCTTTCCTGAATGGTTTTTATTAATGTCTGGTGCTGACAGTACTATTAGCCCTCCGTTTTTCCACTTGCACATTGTTCATCATTGTATGCTCCTATTGTTGCCAGAAATGAATCGCTCACATATCTGCCGTCAATCCTGCAACACATTTCCGTTTCACCACAACTTCCAATATACTCGTCCTACCTCCATTCATGATTAATCTCATATTCTCTAAATACATACATGCTGGAATCAAACCCATCCGGTCCTTACTGTTTGATCGACTCCGCGTGTTCCGTAGCATATGCTGAACCACACATCTAGCCCGGGTGTTGCGTATTTGGCTAAGCCTGCGTGTAAGCTTTATCTAATCCTGTCCCATTATTCCCTCCATGGCTCTGTTCCGATTTACCCTCTGGTATCCCAAATTCTTCGATGCGTACGGGTCTGTTATTCGCACCTGCCGCCCATCACATTTTATTGCAGTTGCCGGTTCTTATGGCGACTTGCCAGGTTCTCCGATCTCTACATTCATTACTTCCCAGATTGGCTTCTCAATCTAAATGTCCCCTCTTTTTCTTTCGGTCGACCTACTTGTCGGCATTCTTCCGTCAGTTAATCATAGGAATCGGCTGCCGCGCGCTTAAGATACCTCTGCACTCTCAAGTCTTCTTCCACTTACCCGATTTGATGTTTTTGCAGCCTGTCGCATGCGCCTGCAAAAACCACCTGATTTGAACGTCCATCATCCAACTTCAAAGGTTAAATTGCATTCCGCCACGCACCTGTAGTAGAACGTCTTTCAAATCTGTCCTCCTCTCTCACCCAATGTGATCCAAGTATACTTTACGAGCGCAGGTGCATATACTTACGCATCGTACCAGCGTTAATCGTCGTCAGATATTTACCCACGCTCTAAACATATATCACTTGCCACGTAGCAACACTCCAGATAGTGTATCTTACCAGAACTGGTCAATGCGTCTTATAATAACGCCCAGCTCAGCCGAACATTCCCTGTGTTTCCCCTATCCGGTACAATTTTCTGGTTATCCGCTTAACGTAGTTACGCTAATTGTCTCTCAAGCAAGCTTTGCAATCCTCATTCCCAGGTTTCCTAACTGGGCGTTCTCCAAAACAGACTATGTAAGCTGACAGAATAGGTGCGTGTGCCCAGACCTGTGACATCCTACCTGATATTATCACTACACCCTTATTTTTCAAAGCATCCAAGAATCTTACCCGGTGGGCTTTCACTCGCTGATCCGTCCTTCCTGTGACACCTGGGACAAATTTGATCTGACAAACAATGTTCCTCTTTCTCCCTGTGGTGAAGTATTATTGTTATCTCAAACTGTTTTTCATCTCAACTTCCATAGACACTCCGTGCTCAGTGGGTGCCTTAGCTGTCCAACAAACGTTTTATCTGTGCGAAATAAAACCAACGGTGCCGATGGCGCGTAAATATGATTAAACTCTCCCCTTTATTAAATGCCTGAAAACTTTAATTCCCCACCTTATTGCCAGGACTCCCTTTCAATGGTTGGCAGAAACAAAACAGTTTGTGAAAGAAGAAAATCTACACGGTAGGAGTTGCGTGTTAATGGCAGCCCTCCTTCATCACTTGTTTTGGCATAGACCAGTCCCATACCAGAAACGCTTAAAGTTCTATTGAGATCATGGGGAAGCTGGTCTTATGCCAAAAAAACAAGGTGACGAAAGGAGGGCAATAGCCTTTAACTCCTTTCGTCACCTTGTTTTTGGCATAGACCAGCTACCATACCAGAACCGCTGGCATCTACAAACACAGCTTGTTCGCTCCTTCCAAAAAGTCTAGAAATGCTATTTCCACCGATTCCTTCTTCTTCTTAGTTCTGTAAACACATTTTACTCTTTCCGCCGGGTCCACTCGAACACCAGCCTTTTCCCTGTAAATTCGCTGCACCTTGCCGCTCTACCTGCCCATTAAGAACAGGTGCTGCCGGCCTCCGTGACGCAGGTCCCTTTATAAAAAGTCCCTGCAGTTATCGATGGTCCAGGATACCTTCTTAACTCTTCCACAGTGTTTGGGCCTCTCCAGTCTATCAACCTGCTCCATAAACTCGCGGAGTTCCGAATCCCTAGTCTCCTCACTTATATGAGTGATTCCTGTCTAGAAAACTATACTTCTTTCTTGTATCCAAACAAACGACTTTCATTTCCAAACACCTTAACCTTTACGTTAGCTTCAAACCTAAGAACAGTATCGCTTAACTACCTTTTGTCTAGCTAGCTAGCTCTATCCATGTGCTCTTCTCAAGATACTATCAAAACCTACATTGGTTTTGATCATTTAATTAACAACCGTCAATCCCACGATACCACCAAACTTACTAATGGCTTAAATGCCCACATCCTCCTTCTGGAGCGTTTCTCCAGTGCGTCTGGCACAACAGCCCTGTTGTCCTGGTACCATCTCTTTTGGAAGCACCAACAGGGTCCGTTAATGCTTGTAAGACCTCGTGGTCCTGGTGAACCGTATGTCCACTCACGTGACCGTATTATCAGGAGAAAGCCGTGAAGTCCCTACTTTCCTCTGCCAGGTTCATTTGATATTAGCGTGCCTGCATAGTAACCCCTTAACCAGATTCAAAGCTAGTGAAATACTTAACCCGACATTGCTGTAAATAGTTTCCTATGAAGGTCTCGCCCAATATGGTAATTTGGCCGCCACCGGTTACTCGTATTGAGCCTTCTATTAGTCCACACCATAACCTTATGCTTTGTACATCCTTTTACGGAACATCCGAACATCACCGCTCTTGCATTTGAAGTGAACTTTATTCCGCCGCAATGAAGTTCGACATGTCTTTCATACACAATCTCTCTCACCTGCTGTTCGATCTCGCCCTGATTTGTTTTTTCTGGTCAAACCTTCTAAAAATTGGCGTGTTTAGTAACGGCAAGCAGTCTAATCTTATAGGGTCATCACAGTCTGACTGACTGCCACATCACTCCTGCAAACGCCTTTTGTTTCCTCGCACAAAACCACCAAAACCTGTTAACCTGCTCGTGTGAAGTAACTCTACCATCAATTTAATTTCTTCCTTCAACTTCTCCTTCGTCAAAGGTCGAGTTAGAAGTGTTGTATTCTATACCAACAAATAACTCTCTATACACTCACCCTATTATTATAGAAATAGTTATATTTTTCAAGGACTACTATACTATACTATAACTATAATATAACGAATAAATGAAAAAATATAGCTATACCCTCCATATATACTATATATTATATATTATGTATATATATATATATATATATTATAATATATATATAATATATATATAAATATTATTATTATATATATAAGTATATAATATACAGATAATATATATATATATATATATTATAATACTAAAAATAAAATTATATATTATATATATATATATATATAAAAATAATATATATGTATATATATATATATATTAAAAAATATATCAAACTCTAATAAAGTAATGATTTAAATATATTAAATATTTAAAATATAGTAAACATATTATATATATATAATATATATAATATATATAAATATATATATACATATATATATATATTATATATTAAATATATATAATATTATATATAAAAAATAAACACAATATATATAGTATTACTAATTATGATTAATACTATATGATATTATATGAAATAATATTATATATATATATATAATATATTATATATATAC